>JAVQJX010081523.1:0-10156 GCA_036025115.1 Ambassis agassizii
TATCCCCTTGGTTAATAAATTATGAATTTATCACACACTCCCCCTGACATTTTAGCACCTTTGAGTTGCAAACACAAAACCTTGTAAGAATGACTGAATATTTACAGGTAAAGAAGATACAGAAGATTCTTACAAATTGCTTAGCTGTGTTTTGATATATTGACAAAAACTGCTATACTCTATACTGACAAGCTGTCACAAACAGATTGATCTGTTGCAATTCTTCTAAGAACTGGAAGTCCAACCTTTTTTTCCAGGTCCTCCTTCATTTTTGCGCAGGATACCTCATACTGGGTCTTCTCTGATGTTGCCACATTCAGTCTTCTCTTTAGAGATTCAATGAGGGCCTTCCTGTTGGTGGCCTCCTCTGACAAAGACTTCACCTGCAGAAAAAAGAAAGCAGAGACATTAAAAAGATACAATAAGACAGCAACGCTTTTCTTTATTTTGATGATCTTTAGTCTGGTTTTTACTGAAATCAGCTCAGTATATCTTTTCTGTAAGTATATTTAACAGTAATTGAAATGGATTTTCATTCCTTTCTGTCCTCCAGGAGAGATACTCTCTTGGGCATGAAAAATGCTGAGTACCAAAATACTTAATTTTCTCTGTCATTCTACAAAAGAGCTTTCATTTAACTGAATGCAATGAGCTGTACTGCCTTGTGTGTACCTTGTTCTCTAGCTCCTCCATCTGTCCCTTGTAACTTTTCTCCATCTCCTGCAGGAACTTCAGTCTTGTCTTCAGGTCCTCAACCAGCTGCCTTTTCATACTCACATCTCGCTCTGTGTGGCTCAATCTAGATACACACATAAAGGACATACACAAGATGCACACACACATATATATATACATGACATTAGCATATATGAGGTAATATTCATATGTTGCATGGACAACCTCACATACAACACCTACTCTCAGACCAACGCAGACACCTGCTGACACACACACACACACACACACACACACACACACACACACACACACACACACTCATGCTCACACACACACAGTTTGGCATATTTGTGTGGGTCCATGACATCCAGTATCTCATCCCAGTCTGATTGGCCTTGTGCAGGGGCATAGTGGTCAGCAGAATAGAAAGTGCTTACTCAATACTTTGAGGTTTCTTTTTTGTTTGTTGCAGAGATGAGTGACAGAAGGGTTAGCAAAGAACCCAATGGGTCACAGACCCAGAAACAGAGAAATGATATTGCTTTTGCAGTGTGTGCTTGTGTGTGTATGCTACTGAAAAGAGACACAAAAAGGGAGAAAATGACAGGTGAAAAGAGATTCAAAGTAATAAATTGCTGTATTTTTATTCTACTTTTGAATTATAATTGTGTCTCATTACTACAAGTATAATGTTCTGTTGCTGACTGTATTTGGTCCTCTAAATCAAAAGATGTGAGCTGTCTTTTGACCTCAAGGATGGGCCTTTATGAAAGACAAATCTGTAGATTTTAAGGTGTAATCATTTTCCTATTTTATTGGTTTTTTAGCTTAGAATGAAGCCTTATTTCTATAATGGCCACAGTCTCTGACTATATGCTAGATGGATAAACCTTCATCACCTACAGGTTTTCTGAGGAGCAGTTTTCAGGCTTAGTGCACTGAACCGAGTGGACCTGAGAAAAGTGGGCAGTAAACGGTCAGCTTGTGATCTGAGACTGTAACCACCTGTCAGTGGATACAGGGAAATAATGCAGTTTTTATGGTTTAACAACGTGTTTCAGGTATACACAAGATACTACACACTAACTTACATTATTTTACTTTTACTTTATGGCTGTGGAAAGAAGAAAAGGGATGAAAAACTGGTGACAATGTAGCCATGTTGCTATAGAATTAGTAAATAATACATTTTTGCCTATCTTCTATGTTGGGTGCTTTATTATACTTTATTAGTGCTTTACATTTGTAAAGCAAGTTTAGTTGAGTCATGGAGAGCTATACATTTCTTATTACACTGTATATACAGTTGACATTGTTTCTTGCTGGTTCCTTTTCCTTCAGTGTGTAAATAAAGACACGTGTATATGTTGTTCATGGCATATACACGCAAGAGAAATATTCTGATATTAACTTCATTGTGTTTCTTTAAATAGTAAACAGTTTTATTTGTGGCAGTTTATCTAACTATAGAATAGGAAGAATTGCAATGATACAACATGTTGATATTTTAATCTCCAATACAGCAACTTACACAAGAAATAATGATTGTACACTGTAGTTACCAAAAATGAATGAGATTCACCCTATTCATTGGTGCATGAAGTTCAGTCAAAGCAACAGGGAGAGGCACAATGCAAGGACAATTAGGACAGTGCATATTAGAGGTGTTTGCATCAGATACATGCCTCTTGTTTGGCACTGCTCATCATGTCTTTCACAGCTCCTGCATATTTTAGCTCAACTGAAGTACGCTTCATCTCATTTAGAGTCATGTAATTGCCCTAAAATGTAAAATATTCATCAGACTCATAAAAACATCACCATTTTACTGCAGGGAGAGGATCAGCTATGCAAAAGCCTTCTGCTCCCCCATGAAATTGTACATCTTTAATAGGGGATAACGCGCTCTGTGAAACTTAGTGGCTTTTTATGTTTTTGGGAAAATTGTCACGTCATGTAGCTAAATTCTCCAAGCGACGCAGCAGTGTTTGTAAATTACAAGAGAAGCAGAGTGGAAACTACAGACATGGCCAAAGGAAATGTTTCAAGTAAGGGGTTGGTTTTTGAGAAAATTGTCTCAGTGAATGTAATTAAATTAGAACCCGAAGCACACATTCACTGCTGTAAAAATATTGGTATATTCTCTGTATGTACTGGTTGAATGATCAGTACTTAGGGTCAGTGCTGTGAAAATGCCAAAGGGTGCTGCCAGTGTTGCTTTTTCATCTGTAGAAATGCACATTTTGCAGGATTTTCAGGATTTTATAATCAATGAGTCTGTCATACAAGACAGAAAAATCCAAGAAAATGAAAACATAGTTTGTAGCACAGGACAAACACATACTTAGGAGAACATTCAGTTCAGAGTCAGTTATAAACATGTGCATGTTATGTGGCATTTGCCATAGTGGTTAGCCTCAAACTGTTCTAATGTTAAGCAGCAGTGTCTGACACATATATCTTATATCATGTTATGTGACCCTCAATCTTAAAATACACTTGACTGGCCCACTACACCACAAATCCCCTCTTGTGATCCACAGTCACTGGGAGGCTGACTCAGCTGCCTCTAGGATGTTCTTGGTGGCTCTTTGAAGTTGCTGTCCTTTGATTCCAAAGAGCTTCTAAGCTTGCAGCGACCGACCACTGAATCCTTCATACCTTACCTCTGCTTGTTCGCAACAGGTTCTCCAACCACAGCTCCAGAATTTGGCAAACAACTCCACATATTTTGCCCTATAGGCCTCTCTAATCATCCCAAAGAATAGTAAGTCAAAGTCAGTCAGAGTTTGTGTCATCTAAATGCCCTCCAAAGACAAATGCTCCGCCCTTTCCATGTGTACCATTCAGGCTGCTGGACCTCCAAGAAAAATCTTGGAAACCCTTAACTCAGTTTGGACCCAGGATCTCTGAGGAACTGTAACAGCAGCATGCATTCCAGTGTTGTAGTTTTGTTTTTCGAAGAGAACTTACCCACTTACTCACTGCTGCTGTTCTCTATATGGGGAGTTTGTTCATTGCAAACTGTGTAGTGAGCATTCAAACACTACACACATCATTTTCTCTGCACTCTTAATTGCATCATTGGTGTTGCCCAATTAAAACATGCTTTTCATGATGTGCTGTGGGGTACAATGAATGCATATGTATATGGTTTAATGATTCTCACTGCTCATTAGGATAGCACTACAAAATGGCATAGATACTATGTAGTGTACTAGATAATGAGTAGCTGGCGATTGTGGACACAGCCATAATGACCTATTTTCATTCAATGATGCAAACTAGCCTACTAGGTCATCAGGACTTTTCCTTGTTTGAAGGCATTGATTGAATTGAAGTGATCAGATAGACATAGAGCTGGGCACATGCAAGGCTCTGTAGCTTTTAACCTGGAGAGACACCAGAAACTTCCATCATACTTAGTATAACATACTTGGTGTACAGTATTGGTATACAGCTTTGCTACCACTATGATACCACAAAGCAGCTATGTCACCACATACACCTGTTCTTAAGCTGTGTGAGCTTTGGCAGGGTGCCAAATGTAACACATGCTCATTTATATATAATTTTTTTCAGATGTAAATGTGGAAGAAATTACCACTCTATCTTGTGCTCTTTCAAATACTAAAAGGAGGAGAAACAGTGTTTTCAAAGGTGTGGTGGGATGGGCTACTGCTTAATACTAATATTAGAAATCCACATCTTTACTGACAGTAATGATAATGAAATGGCGATGACGATAACAGTTATGTTGACAAGATGAATAATGATGGCTGCTATGATGAGAGTGCTGATGAGGAGATGATGTTTTGAAGGTGACAGAGACAAAAAGAATGACTATAATTATGACAAGAGAAGCAACTCGTGGCAATGATAATCATCGCAACCACAAAAGAGAAAAACATCAACATGTGAATAAATTTATGAAAATGATGATGCTTTCAATGACAATAGCGGCTGTAATGACAGCTGACATGATGAGGGGAGCACGGCAGTAACAGTAAAGCTGAACTGCAGCAGCCACTGCCAAACATTACTCATCTTATAATGTAATGAGAACGCCTGGTCTAATGCCCTCCGCTTAACCTCGCCATGAGGCAAGGGCAGCAGCAGCACAAGCAAGGACTGACTAACCAGAGTTAAAATTTGCAGTGATTTCATGTCTGCACATTTTAATACACTTCTTTAACAGTACACACAATCCATGGTGAGATTAATGATGACTTGTGCATGGATGTGTGCAAATGCACCCATGCGTTGTTGTATCCAGATGCACAGAATATTAAGTTAATTCTCTTCCTTTTACTCTCTCTCTCTCTCTGTTGCCTTTTCTCTATTATGTACATCTACATGCATTAAACATTACATTACATACATCTATTTTGGGCTGAGTCATGCAAGGTTAAAAGATGCACAGCAGATGGGAAAGCCACAGTGGTTCCCATCAGGGACTAATACTCTCTTTCGTCTTTTTTTTTTTTTTGCCCAGTATCCTTAATTCCAAGCATCCTACCTATGCATGCATCCATTCATTCATGAAGCCCAAATGAACATAGACTCTATTAATCCCCATCCCTCCCCCACCCTTTTCTCAACTGTTTCCGTAAATGTTAACCACAACATGCACTGTTTGAGGAGTATACATATGCATTGCATCTATGTACAGGAAGCAGTGCATCAAGACATGCATGGAAAATGAACCGTTCATGTAGCTACAGTGTACTAACTTCTATTTTCTGAACAGTATTTGAATATTCTTAAATTGATACATTCCCTTATGGAAAGACAACAAAATGCTTTTATGTGACATAATACACTCAGAAGTAAACACTCACAGTCAGAAATACAGAGCCATGGGATTTGAAACAGTGACCTTTTTGAGTGCTGTGCAAGGATGTCATGAGTGAAAAGTGCTGCAATACAGTCCTGAGGTAATTTGACAAGTTAAGAGTCTTAAAGATGTGATAATGTTTTACGTGGAAATGGAAAACACAGACAAGGTTGAATGTGATTGATGTACAGTTTATTAACACAGATCTTTATTTTTTATTTGTCTGTCTACCGCCAAAAGAATGTCTTCATCCTGTCACTCGTATCCTCTGGCATGATTTTGTTTGACACAACAAAATGCTTCAGCTAAAAACACAAAGCTGGTGCAGAAGTTTCAAAAACTGAAGTTCCTCCCATGCTTTAAGGGGACTGGTTCTACAAGTGAGTCAATCTCCCATAGACTTCCATGTTGTAATTACAAATTTCACATGGTCCACTTTCTTCACCACTAATATGGAGCCTCTCACAGAGACTCAAAGTAGCTCTTAGGAAACATATACTGTAGGTGATTCAGTATCAACTAAGACACTGAAACATATCAACCAAAGTTAAAGCACATAACTGCCACATTAAATCAAATGGAAAATATTAACAATGTGCTAGATTTACTGAGAATGAAATGTGGCCATTGACAGCTCCATCTGTAGTCCATGTGGAGGCTGTTGCCAGACATTCGTGCCCACAGCCTCTCAAGGGCCTAGTCTTGGATTTTTCATCTGGGTTTGGAACCCCTAGAGAGGATGTAGACTTTTGTTATTCTCAGATGCTAAACACTGTAAGGACACACACATGCACAGGCAGGGATACTGTATAAGCCTAAGTATACAGACCAATGAACCTCCTTAAAAGGCAGCCTTTGTACAATAATGTGCCCTTGCCATGAACTATTATGGATTTTATCCACACTGACTTACCAGGATGACAGTATACAATGCATAAATGTTGTGCTCCAAGCACCCAGTATATACAGTATTACACATGTACACGTACACAGTACTTCACTAAGTACTGGCTTGATGAGACTGATGAGTTGTTATCTCAAGGGATCATCTGACCCTATAGGACGCTGTACTTTCCTCATTCCCTCAGCACCAGTTGCATGAGCCTGGGGAATTGGGATGATGGTCCGGGTCTCTTTGATGTGTCTCACCTTCTTGAGTAGTGACGTCTGAATCCTGGAGCAACCTCGAAACAAAGATGGAAAATCCCCCTTTTGACAGACTAAGTCTAAAAATAAACTAATAGAGGCAGTGCATCAGGAAGTCAAACTCCAACAACAAAGTTATAACAAGGAGAAGAACAGCAGTTTTTGGCAGGTGACATAACACTATTTGCAGATTCTCGTCCAAACAATATGTCTACAGAAAAGTAAGTCGGTTGTTTGTGCATATTAAATAAACTGCAGTAACACAAGACAAAAATATCAAAAAAGAAAGAGCTGAGAAACAGCAAAGCAACAGAAGAATTACTGATGAACCAATTTTTGGCATAATTTCAACATATTTAACTAAATTTTAAAAAAAATTCTGCATGACCTTGAAATATTCAGACTGCTTATATATCCTCTCCATGTGTGCATGGAGCCTGCTATTACTTTATGTCCATTTAGCCCTCTTTTACACCCTCTGGCTACTTGGTTAGTGGAACGTTTCATCACTCTGTCTGAGCACAGATAGAAAGACGGATATCTGGAGCAGAGGCTTGACGTTGTGTATCAGCACAGTTCCCACATACCTCTCCTTTCTGTGGAGGTTGGGCTCTTCATCCCCAGAGCCCTGAGATAGGCTAGTTGCATCTGAGTCAATGCTTGGGGGATTGCTGGATTGGATTCCGGCAGGATGTATATATGTGTGTGCATGTGTGTTGTTTGTTTACGTCCACCCATGCCTGGCTTTGGGCCCTCTGGCGAGCTGCAGCTCAGTCTGTGGCTGTCACTCTGTGTGGAGTGGGATGGGTGATTGACGTATTTGTGTGTGTGTACTTTGGTGATAGTTGAGAGCATCTCATGGTAGGATGCAGGCAGTGGAAAGAGTCTGTGTGTGTGTACACAGCAGGACAGTAGTGAGCACATGGAATGTTTGATCCAGAGAATAGCTGAAGGCGGGGGGAGGGGGGAGGGTGTCCTTACTAAATATTTTAAGTGTCTCCTTTATAGGTGTACATCATTTCATTATCCTGCCAACATTTAGGTTTCAGATTGAGTGAGTGGTGTTCTGTGTGCCACATGGTGCGTTAACACCAAGCACAGTTGAGAGCCAATATGTTGAGTCACATCTTTTTTTTTGCCACTGTGGCCTGTATTAAAATCAATCTTTGACTTTCCAGAGGGTGTAGCTGCTGTCCTGTTGGCTAGTAGAGGGTGGCACAATAATGCATTTGCACTGCTGTTCCACTCCTGACGGAATAAGGGAATAAGGATTCCTGCACCATTCCTTACTTTTTTGATAACTTTTTTATAGTATAGTTATATTATATGTGTATACATTTGTGTATATAAGTTCAACGCCCTCTGTTCCTACTATTATAAGTTTACATATTAGATAGCAACCACATACGGACACTCTCTTTCCTCTTAGGACCCTACTGAAAAGCTCAAATTTGCTTTGCTTGCTTGCCTTGCTTTGTTTGATGCACATATGCTGAATCTGACTCCATTATTACTATTAAATAACCTTTTTCTCATTCCTGTGAAGACTGATGCACAGATGATGTGGAAATTCAACTCCAAATTTCAACAATGATTAATAATAAAGTTTCAAGATACAGAAGTTTCTTGTGGAAAAAAAGAAACAGAGGCTGTCGTGGGATGGCCTTAAAAGAGCAGAAACGTAAAGCAAAACAGAAAAACGTGCCCTGAGGTGGAGCTGGGAATATTCACCATGCTGTTGGAACTGCTTGTGAGGAGTAGCAGCTTGTTTTAGCTTGCCAAAAAAGATACTTCATTTAAAATTGAAACAAAAATATTTGAGAATGTTTTAAAGTGTGTAATCACCACTGAATGCTGAGTGTTACGCTGCATTTGCTACAGCAGCTCAGAACACAATGTTTCAGTGATTTTACAATGTCGTCTCACATCTTACCCAGCTGGAGACGAGCATTGCTGGAATCCCTGTTCTTGTAAAGAGAATCTCCAAGAAGACTTTGTTCACATTATACTCTAGGTAAATTTACTTAAAGCATAATTTTGTAATTTGTGGAACAATGTGTAACTATATACATTGTGTGACAATATAATCACATCTCACTAATTAAAATCTCAATAAATAAAAAAAAGTCAAAATGTGCAAAATTTTCTTCTAAAACGTAGGTAACCGCATTACGGTTATTTGGCGTCACATAATAATTAAGAAAGATGTGTTTCATTGATACATACGTATAATTTATCCCTGTTTGTCAAACACAGTCACTGCTTGCAACACACCCCAAACAATTTTACCCATGCATGACACACTCGAAGATATTTCAGGAAAAGGACAACATGTGTTGGATTCAGATAAGAAATAAGTTATCAGTTTCGCAGCATGAACTCCCTTTAAACACTCATGTTTCATAAACACATCATCCATTTCCATAAAGCATGCATTCCATTTCCACAGTTTAGCAGCAGGATAGTAGAAGAGAAAGAACAGATTACCATCTTGTTTCACAGGAGTGGATCCATGCACTCCAGACAGATACTGTGGTGCACTGGGATTAGAAAGAAGCAGCAAAATATAGATCTTAAATGATACATGCCACGTCTCTCTTACATGATACAGTCACATTCTATTTTTCCTTTTGACTTCATTAACTTTCACACTGAAACGACAACAGTGTTAAAAAGTTGGCACAACCTTTTCTGTATATAACAAAGATTAATGGATATGGAATGAAATCGGCATACTTAAAATGAGTGACTGCAGACCATGCCATTTAAAAAGATAAGAAGTGACTCAACATGAAGTCTGTAGTTTCAAGGTAAAAATGTGCTGTTGACATTTTGAGTATTGGTTTTTGAAGGTGAGTCAATAGTCTGGCCATTCACTACTGCAAGGACGGCTATGCTCAGGAGAAGCCCCTAACCATTACTTATAACTGCCTCCTTTAAAATGTGTGTTCTTGGACACAGCCCATTTCAACAAGTTATACAGGTAAACTCATACCCACATTTGTTGGCACAGTAACCAAGTAAGGTGCCTGTGCCTGTTGCACATTGTTGCAGCTCCCCTGTGTTGCACAGATTTCTTGAAATCTCTTATCTGAAGCTTTTGACTACATGCTGTTTGAACTGTTTTTTTATTGTCTTTGAATTTTGATCATTTATTTTTAATAAACAATAATTAATACATAGATGGTATTCTGTGAGCACATGTAGAGCTCACAGAATACAGATACAGAATTCAGATATTTTTTAAATAAATATTGTGAGGTTGATTTTACCATTTGGGTTTATAAGCGCCTCTTTTTATGTCAAAACAGTGATGTGTTACAGTGTGAATGTGCCATATTCATACAGTGGTTGCTGTTCTTTTCTGGCTCTCATGCTGGTGGAAGGCTCAGAGGCCACATTGTTACTGGGAGACAGCAAAAGGCTAGCAGTCATTAGGGAAAGCAATATGCTACTGAAATTGGATCATCCTTCTTGCATAATGAATGCTTTATT
>JAVQJX010081558.1:0-20720 GCA_036025115.1 Ambassis agassizii
ATTTAAAAAAAAGTGCATACAGACTGAGTTTAATATACAGGCTCTATAATCTGTGGCCAAATGAGAATGATGAATAATTAATATGACTATAATGAATAAAGTTCCAGCCGTTCTGTGCTGTAGCTTTCACTGTGACTCTTTTATTGCTTAATGAATCTTTGTTTACCTCAGTCTGCACCATGGCTGGTCTCTGTGTCCGCAGCATTTTGACAGTTTGGAAGATGTCCACCGCCCCTTCATAACGCATCCTCTCCAGAACGATACTCAGAGTGATGAAGACACCTGTCCGCCCGACGCCAGCACTGCAGCCATCAAAGAGGACAGTTTACAGTGAGACAGTGCTCTAGTAGCTAATGTGCTATTGGAAAGAAGCAGTGGAGAGATGGAGAGTGCTGAAGATGACCCAGCTGCTTACCTGCAGTGAACGGCGATTGGTCCATCCTGGCCAAACTGCTCCTTAGTTTTGTGCACTTGGCCAATGAAATCGATGAAGCCCTCCCCAGATTTGGGCACACCTTGCTCAGGCCAATCAGTGAACTGGAACTGACGTACTGTTCGTGACTGGCCATCCTACAGGAAGGAGTGAGGAACTGGTCAATGGCACAGAACGCCTGCAGACTGATCTGATATATTTTCACTGTAAGATGTTTTGTAAGATTTTGAAACTTGCAGCTGCTGTTTATGTGAGGTGATTATTTCACAATGAGTTTACCGAGCTTGGTCTTGCTGTATTGACTGAAGGCTGAGACCCTGCCTGGCAATATCCTTTTTTTCCCCCTGTCTAATCATTACTGTTATCTGACCCTGGATCAGTGGCTGTGGTTAACTTGAAGCTGTAACGTCAGTTCGTCTGCTATTGTCAGCCACTCAGTAGGCAATTACATCTTTTCTCTTCTGCTCAGCCTTTCTGACTCCCCTTTAATGGAGATCAATAGAGCATCTGTCGATGTGGCGTCAGTGCAGGACAGGCTTAACTGGAGTTATCCATGACTGGCTCATATATACGCGTGTGCATGTGCACACACACACACACACACACACACACACTTGCTGTTAAGGTAACCTGGAAACATCATGGCTGAATGATACAATGTCTTGTCAATTGTGCGAACCTGTTGTGTTGCACACATTCACATACAAAACACACAGTAACCAATACACAGTGCAGATCGATAGGACAGGCTTTGCACCGGTGCTTTAAAACAGCACTGATGGTCGAAGGAGCATGATGACACACACTTGAATACAACATACCCTGGCATCTGTAACTTTGAACTCCCGGAGGATGTACTGAGGCATGTTGTACTCCGCCATGGGGTCCACCACAAAGTACTGATACCTGGCTGAGCGCTCGGCAGGCCAGTACTGGTGACACTTCTCCTGAGAGAGCAAAAGACAAGAACGTATTGATGAAAGTGGTGCAGAGGGTTGACATGTTACAGGACCTGTTATTGTGCAGCATGTTTGTTTTCTTCATACCCGTCCCATTTCTCTAAGCTTAGTCAGCATGACCACAATTGTGGAGTTGTGTTCCCACAGCATCCTCCAGAAGTCCTCTGTAGTCTCAGCGAGTGGACCCTGGGTGGCTATGTAGCCTCTCTGCTGCCTACACACACAAAAATACACACATTATGTAGCCACCTTCTCCACTGAAATCTCCTTGTTTCTTATTTTGTCAAACATCAGGCTGAAAAGGAGGCCAGGCTTCAGGCAAGAAGGGGAACAGTCATAACATGTGTGTACAACCACTCTGAATGCCTGAATCATCAGAAAGTGCGTCCCTCCTTGCAGAGATCAAGGCGACTGCCGTGTGGTGTGGGAGCATGTATACAGTAATGACAGATCTGACAGGATGTGACAGATGAGAGCACTGTGGTGAAAACCTATCATCTCCATTCACTCATCAAGCCATCATAGATGGACAGAGGGGTCAGGTCATATTAGTGTTCACAGGAGGAAAACATACCTGTATCCATCAATGTAACTGGCGTTGATGTAGTCAGAGCCTTCGAGGCCTCTGATTGGCTGAAGGTAAACGCGAGTGGTTTCATACGGCATGATGTTGACCAGTCGGTTCTTGAATTTGTTGCAAGGCAGGTTGGCTGTGACAAACCGGGATGTGTGGGCTTTGGTGTTAGCCAGTCGCTGGAAAATGAGAATGTAAATTCAACGTTATTTGAATGCAAGACAATTATGGAGGAAGGATACTAAAAAAACATTTCTTTGTTCCCTACCTTAAACTCCAGTTCCATGCCGGTGACGTGTTCCCCGGTCTCCACTTTGGACAGCTTCTGCATGTAGGAATACAGACTCCTGGCAGCCACTTCAGTGTTCCCACAGGCCACGGCCTCCAGCAGGGCCTCGTGGATGAAGCTGTATTGGTCCTCTGTTTGCACCATGTAGTTCCTCTGTGAGCGCATCAGGGTCACGTGACCGTAGATGTCGACAGTGCGCTCCTGTCGAATCCGCTCCAGCATGGCATCAATGACAATAAAACAGCCAGTGCGGCCAACACCAGCACTAACAAAAGCAAAGAGATACATCGTTTATTTTGAGTCAAGCCTGTAAAATGTGAACCAAAAAATTCCTTTCCAAAGATGACCTCATACAGGGTTCTTTTCCAGTTCTTTTGCCCAAACTTCTCACTCTCATGGCGAGAGTAGCACTGATCTTCTCTTTTAACTCTGCATGACTAGTGTACCTGCGTGTGTGTGTGTGTGCATACCTGCAGTGAGCGATGATGGGTCCAGCATCAGGAGGATTGCAGGCTTTGACCCTGCGGAGGAAGTTGAGGAAGGGGGTGGGATACTCCGGCACACCATGATCGGGCCAAGCTGTGAACTGGAACTGACGAACCTCTCTCCTCTCACTGCTTCCACTCTGACATGAAACAGAATACATATAAAGAAAAATGAAAAATATTGCACAAAAAAAAAGGAAACAATGAAAAAAGATCGCTAAAAGTATTTAAAAAAAGCAGGACTTATCTTAGAATTCCAGAGTATTTTAGCTGCCACTTTCTAGTGTTTCTCCTAACGTGATGTTTCACAACACATCAACAAAATGATAGAGAAGTGACGCTACATTTGGAAGCTACAGTTGGCCTAGTTTCTGTGTTTGTAAGTAGGCCACAGAGGCACGCCAGTCTGACGGACCTAGATTAGCTCTGTGCTGTAAGAAAACTGCTCTGCCTCCAACAGTGATCAAATCTCAGCGCCTGACACGGGGACGCTGGCCTGGTTTGATCACTCCATGAAGCTCAGACTAATCTATTATCCTCCCCACGTCCACATGGTGCTACTTGTTCATTGAAGTTCCAAAGTGCAAGCTCATGAGGCACAGTTCTCAGCAGATATGGGAGTAATAGAGGGCAGAGCGGTGAGTCAGATAGAGCAGGAGGGGTGAAATCATTTACCTTATGCAGAGAAAAGGTACGAACACAGAAAGTGGCCAGCTCCATTGTGTCCAGAAGCGTGACCTGGATCATCCCATATGTCTCCGTGCCGCGGCTCGGCCAGTACTGATCACACTTTATCTAAATAGAAAGCAGCTTATTGTTAACACAAAGATGACAAATTGCAGGTACATTGTGCTGGAGAAGAGAAAATTAATGATATAGGTCAGTGGGTGAAGGCTTTGTTTTGTACCCGTGACTTCTCTTCCAGACGCGTCATCATGACGACGGAGGCGGCTCTCTGCTCCCACACCATCCTCCAGAAGTCCCCGAATGTCTCTGCCAGGGGCCCCTGGGTAGCAATGTAGGCATTCTGCTTTCTGTAGCCATCAATGTAGTTGGCATTGATGTAGTCGCTCCCCAGGATACCTGCAAATGAGAAACTCACGCTAAACTCCAATCTGCATGAGTGACATATCATTAACACTGACATTAACCTCCATGTTTCTGGGTGCTGGATGACTAGCAGACGACAACAAACAAACAAGAATTGGTCGGTGTGAATTCATGAGCTCCAGATCAAATCCATTCTCCCGCTTGTTGTTTTGGAGGAACGCTGGCTGCACTTGAATGCATTCGCTCTGTTTGTCAGTCTCATGTTGCTGCACACAGACGGTCCTCAGCACTGTTTGAAATTTCAGATTTCATCCATCATGCAGCCCTCGCAGCTCATCTCCATGTGTTCACCCTCTGATCTGCTCAGACTAGAGAGTCTAAACATGCCTTGTCACACTCACCTTCAATGGGAGCCAGGACCACTCTGGTGTGATCGTATGCGATGACGTTGGCGTAACGGTTTTTGGGCTTGTTAACCTCCAGGTTGGAGTGTTCCCAGGTGAATTGCTGACCAGGGTCGATCGACTGGAAAGAAGCAGCCAAGACACACACATTAATAGCGCGTGTTTAGCAGTGCATTTGAAGATAATGGAAAGATAGAGAGCTATAATATAAAAGGGAATAAATTGCACTTCTGAATAAATCATGAACATATGCACACACAGATAAGAAGATCTAACACATCTTTAAACAAGAGGAATCTTTTTATTTATGTGGAATGATGATGCTTCCCTCACCTCGTACTCCTGCGAGAGTCGCAGGTTGTCGTTAGCTTTCAGCAGCTCTATGTGCTCAGCCAGCTCGCTAATGGGGATGGGAGGATGGCTCATCATTCCTGCGTTTACAACAAGGGGTGAAAAGAGCAGCGGGGTCAGAGTTCAGGTCAAATTACTTCAGGTTGACATCACTCATATGCAAAGATGTGAAGATAATTATACAATCAGACAACATCACATATCATTAAGGAACACACTGAGGCAGAAAATCAATTTTGATCCATGTGCGAGGACAAAGTGAGGCGAGTCTTGTTTGTTTGTAAATTGTTTTTCTTTGATAAATTGCTTTCTCCGTGATCAGAGAAGCAGCAACTCAGAGAAAACAAACACAGACAGAACACTAATTAGGAGAGCTGCACACACACATACACAAAGGAAGAAACCTACAGTCATTTCCTTTCACAGCTGGAGTGAGAAAAGAGAAGCTAGAAAAGAGAGCCCATTCTCCATTCAAAAAGGCAAATGGTGACAACTATGAATCAATCTAACAACGCTATATGCACAATGAACACAATGATGCCAAATTCAGAATTCACTCAGGATGTTTCTTGGATTATAAAGCACATCGATGCTCTTTGAAAAGCCATTCTGCTGCCAATAAAAAGCTACAGTTTTTTTTTCCACCACAGACTGCTTCTGCAGCACCTACAGGTAACCACGACAAAACGCTGCTGTCATGACCCAAAGTGACCTCAGATAGCATCAGCCAGTATTTTCTGCTGGAAACAAATTTCATCTGTGCAGAGTATCTCAAAAGCACGAATCCCACGAGAGAGGAGGTGGGCGAGGAGGGAGCTGCAAGGTTGCTGCCACCTGAGAGTTTAAAAAAACATCTTCTGATGAAAGAAGCTTAAGAAGTGCTTTATTCTTTGGAGTTTGCTTCGCTTCCATAAAAATAAACAGACCTTAATCTATTAAATAAAAAAAACTCTGTGTCATTTGACCTTGCATATCCTGTCAGGTAACCTTCTTCCATGGTGACACATTCTTCTATAAACTACAGCCACAGATATGCGGTGAGAGCAGTGATTAAATTCTGACAGGTCACGTGCTGTTTGGATGTTGTGCAGTGAAAGCGGCCCGGTGTGACGACCGGAGCAGCTGTGTTCTTAGATCTCGCCTGGCAGGGGGTGGGAAGCAGAAAAATCCATGTAGACTCTTTAAAGTGGGGCTTTGCTTGGTTGCTGGAGAGAACAGAGTCAATTCTTTTACAAGGGATCCCAGTTAACCCACAACATGAATCAGTTTTCAGCTCCCAGTGCTCAACACACTGACGGGACAGATTTCAGTCATTTCTGCCTGTTATCGTCTGCATGGCATGTGGGACGTGGGCGAACAGAGATGATCAGATTTTGTCACACCGTTATGACTCATCTGTGACTCAGTACTGACTGTACTACCTGGGCAGCAGCCATTTTGATCTCAGAAATGACTGCCAGGTACATATTGGCTGTCATGCCTTGAGAACTTTCACAATCTTGTCTGCATAATCTTACCCAGGATAAAATTAGTTGCATGAATATTTCATTTTCAACTGATGAGCCATCGGAAGTAGACTTTATTATGCAAATACAGAGTGTGTGTTTGGGTGCCTGTGTGGGTACGCTCTTCATACCAGGAGTCTGGAAGTTGATGCGCCTCATCTCCACAGGGTCGGTCGGGTGATGGGCCATCATTTCTGCGTTGCTCAGGAGGCTCTTGGTTCCTGGTTCAGAGTCTTTGCGCTTGCTGTTCAGAGACCAGTGAGTCAAAAGAGCAATTAACACATGCAAACAACCAGGGACTGAAAACCAGACTGACACATCATTAGCATGGCCGCTTCATTCAAGTAAATAGTGCATTAATAGATGTGTGTTTTACCACTTTGTACAAGTTCTCTGTGCAGCACTTGGCATTGTGTAATTGGTGTGGGTTAAAATGAACAAAGAGCTTGACATTGGTTTAATCTTACCTGTCAGGCTTGCTGCTTCCAATGAAACAAGAGGAAGGGAGAAAAGGAAGGAAACAGACAGAGGGAATCGATATTTTTGCATTAGTATTCAAAAGCTTGATGGCTTGCAGCACATATCACAAGGCCTGCAGCCGGGTCAGGCTGTTTGATGGCTGTCTACAGCCAGTACAAACTTCTAAACTGGAACAAATTTGATGACATTTGAGCAATTTGTGTGGAAAAAAAAATAATGTTCAACAAATGTGGTTCAGGAAATATGAGCTGGAAGTACAGGCTCACAATGTATGCTTAATGTCATTGTATCAGTGAGCCAAACTCTGGCACTGGGTGACGTGTTCCCTAATTACACAGACATAACACTGCTGCAGCAGAGCAGCAAATGCATGTTAATCAGCATGTTTGCTGAAAACCACTAAAAAGCATGTGTGATGGGCTAAAGGCTGAGAGCCACAATTTCATGGAATTTATAGAAAAATATTAAATACAGCTGGCGTGATTCTTTAAGAGTCCTAATCAGAGCTGCCTTGGCATTTTGCTTGGTATGAGTCTGAGTCTTTGTAAATGACACTGACATTTTGTTTGTCGTGAAGCTTATCCCACTTACTTTTTGTAGAGGAGGATGGCGATGACGATGCAGATGATGAAGACAACAGCAAGGACAGGTCCAACCACCCAGATGAGACCATCGCCTGCATCAAAGGGCTGAGGGTCTGAATCTGGGGCGATCACTGGGTCAGTGTACGGGCTGGCCACGTACATCTTCTGTAAGCAAACATACAGAGTCAAGGAGGTCATGGGCTCAAAACAATTGAATACAATAAGGGGTTCTGGCTTGCATTATACTGAGCAGACATTTCTGTGATTCTAACCAGGTTGCACATGCCTGATTTGATGTGGGTAAGATATACTGTATATCTTTTTTGCATTTAGGACAGGAATATTGCCTTTTATCAGTTCTGTATTGGCCTAAATAAATGGCCCTAATAAAAAATAATAAAATAACATAGTTTAATTCAAGTTGTACATTTATGTCTCTTTAAATTCAAATACACATGCATAGCAGCAGTGCATACGGCAATATCTCTTCTCCTGCCACAATAGGTGCACTCACTCTTTATTAGTGATGGAAGTACACGGAGGTTATTGCCTTTTGCTTACAACACTCTGACTGACGGGGATTTTATTGTTTTAGCAGCAAGGCCATATTGATTACGATGTATAGTGACAGCCAGCAGGAGAGTAACACAGGCAGTGGGGCAGGAGAGGGAATGAAGCAGTTATGTCACAGACACAGAAACAAAAGAGATGTAATGTGGGGGGGCTCTCTCTCTCTTTCTCATACCCCTGTCGTGGAGTTCAGCTCCGCCAGGATGAAGAAGACGTATTCCTGCCCCGCCTCTAGAGCTCGGTTCTCAAAGCCTCCGTAGTCCAGCTGGTCCCCCAGGGCAAAGAAGGCCGGCAGGGTGGCAGGTGTGAACCGGGCCGTGATGTAAGCCCGGCGCAGGTCCACCTGCTTCTGCTGTCGAGAATCTCTCTGTCTCTGACTGATGTCTTTTAACAGCTGAGAAAAGAAATATAAGATGCTCCAATATCTGTGACTAATATTTAAACATTGAATTAAAAAGCAATGCCAGCACTTCTTAGAGCCAGTGTTGTGTGTGTGTGTTAGGTCTTTTCCTGTCTTCAGGCATCAGTGTGTGCTGTATTTGTTGTGGTTCTCACCTCCTCTAGGTCCATTTCATCTGGGCTCTTGAGGTGTCTGCGGCCTCTCCGCAGTGGAACCACGACAACATACACATTCCTGTGATATCAGAGGAGGACAAACAGCTAAATGGAAGTTGTACACATACAGTAGCACAGTGTCACCAACTACTTTCATCATATACTTATATCATCATCCATCACATTTTAATTATCCAATTAAAATACAATGAGTCACAGCAGTCGGTCTGTCATATGTGTGATTTCAGGGATTCAATCTGTCAGTCTTACTTGACAGGAGTGCGAGTTTCCAGTGATGGCAGGATGATAGTGACGGTGGTTTCAGTGTCTCGGGTGTGGTCAATCTCAGGGCGGCGGATTGCGATTGGTGGGGATGTCTTGGCTGTGATGCGGTGACGAAGGCCTCCCATGTTGCCTTCGGGCGCTGTGATCTTGAAGTCATAGCTGGTGTCGGGCTGAAGGTCTGGGATGACTGCCTTTCTCTGACGTGCATCCACCTCCATCTTCTGTCGGTTATACTCCACCTGAAGGGCAGGTGGGGATATTAGATATTTTTAAGAAATGGATACTTATTTATTATTATTAAATATTTTCTTATGAATAGTGACCTCTGTGGTCATTAAATGCACTGCAATTTTTTATCCTGCACATTGATTGTGTAGTTGTTCCATGCAGTGGCTGGTTGATATCTGTAATAAAATTTATAATTACCCATATTTTTTACATTCTTACATATCACACTTGCCTCTATAATTTACAAGTCAGATCTCCATTGTTTAATCCATACAAAAAACAGAGTGATAAATCACTGAGAGATCATGTTCCAAATTATTACAGGACTGGTTGCCAAGCAACCAGTGGAAACTCCAGGAAGTTAGTGGGCCCAGCCAAAAAAAAAAACAGGCTCGATAACCCCCTGTAGATTTTCCTGAATTAAATAAATAATATTCAATGTGATAATTAGGGAACAGTGGGGGTGCTGGTAGGTGGATTTTGTTACATATATAGTCTTTTTTATGTAACTTTTCACAATACTCGTCCATAACATAGACAGTTTCCTGTGAGTGGAATCGTAGCTACATTAAATCTGGCTGGCGTAACATGTTATTTGTTATTTCAGCTAATGGCCGGTGTCACCACACATGTATGTACATGCACCAGGAGAGGACATACAGTGAAGCGATAGGGGTTGCTGCTCTCTGGAAACTCCCAGGTCAGAAGAACGCTGGTCTTTGTGGCCAGATTGACAGAAAAATTCCTCGGCACATCTAAAAAACAAACAAACAAACAAACAGAGTTAGTCATAATGAAGCATTTTATCCTAAATACCGGATCCTCTGATTTCCCCACTGCAGGCCTGTGAAAATAGTCTGATCCGTTACTGGGGAAGAATACATGATGGTTAGGAGGATGGGCAGGTGATGAGGAGAGTGGATGCCAAGAGTAATAAGTAAGAAACAGACAGAACACTGAAGGAATGTGACATGCCACATTGTCAGAGTGTAAGGTTGTGTTTGTTAAACTCAGAATTCAGCATGTCAGCAAAGGCTTTGGAAAAGGTGGCAGTGAAGGTCTATCAGATAAAAAAGCTTACCTGCAGATACAGCCCCAGACACCAGTTTTCACTTCAAATCAGACTGAACACTTACCTTATTAGATACTATATATCCAAGCCCTGTATTGACTTTTACCTGAGGGTTTGTGATAAGCAGTGCTCTTGAAGCAAACATCCATTAACATTCAGCCTGCTTCCACTGTTGGTGAAGGGTAGGTGATGGAGGTATAAGTGAGTGAGTGGAGGAGGTTGGGGAGAGTAGTCATGTTCCTTTGGAC
Source organism: Ambassis agassizii (assembly GCA_036025115.1). NCBI lineage: Eukaryota > Metazoa > Chordata > Actinopteri > Ambassidae > Ambassis > Ambassis agassizii. Next base: position 10,073 of record JAVQJX010081558.1, read on the forward strand.
TTTGCAGTTCTCATCCTCTCTGAGGTGCACTGGTGAAAGGCAGACCTGTAAGAACTGGTCCAAACCTTGTTTAGTTTAGTGTTTCGGAGTGAAATCCACAGGATGGGGAGGAGTGAAGTTGAACCAGTGCTTAGAAAGGTGTTCCCAAATCCTCCAGCCCTACCTGTTTCTAGGGCCATGGTGAGGCACAGCAGAGGAGGGCTGAAGGGGCCTGGCCCCGCCTTGTTGTGTGCTCTGAGCCGCAACTCGTAGGCTGTGCTGTGATTGAGGCCCAAGATGGTGTAGCTGGACTCACGCGTTGGTATTGTAATCAGCCATGGGGGAGCAGAGGGGGCTGGTAAAGTGGAAGGGGGTGGGTCAGCAGAGGGTTTGGGACTTGCAGCCTCTCTGTAAGCTATAGTGTACTCTGTAATGGCACCATTGCACTCCTCTTGGGCGAGGGGCAGCCAGGAAAACTGCAGGGAGCAGCATGTGGCATTCACAAAGTCAGATATTTTAGGGTATCCCGAGGGTGGAAACATGGGAACCGTTATTTCCTGCTGCACTACATCGCCGTAACCTGCTCGGCTCTTGGCAGAGAGGACAAAGACGTAGGAGGAGCCTGGGGAGAGGTTTCTGACAGTGAAGTTTTTCTCTCTATTTGTGAAATCCACTGTGGTGTCTAAAGATGTATTCTTCAGGCCAAACTGTAGGCGGTAGCCCTGGATTTCCACCGGGGCCCCTCGGCTATCTGAACCTGATTCAGAGCACTCCAGAGGAGGAGCCCACCGCACCACCACTGATGGACCCGATCCTGGACGCACCCAGAGGGAGGGGGGGCCGGGCACTGGAAGTGACAGCGTAGGCAGCAGAAAAATGAGTCATTCTATATATATATATATATGGTATATAACAACATATATCATGCAAATCATGTTGAAGGATTAGAATCAATTTAGCTGTTTATTTACTGCTTTTCCTGTAAGATCAATTCTAGAGTATGTTACTATATTCAGTGCACAGAACTGCTTACCGATCCCTGGGGTCTGCACCAGCTTGGCTTTGCTGTGTGCTCCATCCCCTTTAGTGGTGTATGCTGCCACGGAGACAGAGTACAAAGTCTCTGCTTTCAGACCACCCAAAATCAGCTCCTGTAGGAGAAAACACATTCAGACAATGCACAGATCCATTCATACCGTAGCTCCCATTCATTTATTTTTTTTTAAAAGCAATTAGGCATCGGAATTTTCAATATTTGGTCATTTTAAATATGCAGAGCTAATAAAAGCTCAAAATAAATGAGTAATGTATTGGCTGTATTAATAATGAGTTCATTTATAAGGAAGAGAGGTTGCGTCGTCTGCACTCACATACTGAGTCGAGTCATCCTCCTCCATCTTTTCCCACAGACGAGACACACCCCGCATGCAGTCAGGACAGATGAGAGCAGGAGTGAGTCAAAAGGGGGAACGGCAGGACGTTTAAGGAGATTATAAATTAAAATCGTTTAAATGTTCAGTTATGATGTTACCTGAGACTCATCCAATAAGAGATCTTTGATGCGAGGAAGGTTGCGTGATTCACCGCTCTCTGCGGGGCTAAAATGCACCTGGTAGCCACGGATCTGACCTTGTCGTAACCGTGGCAACACTGTCCGCCACGTGACTCGAAGTGCTGAGGAGTTGAGAGTCTGGACATCCACCTGACGAGGAGCGGCACCAGGAACTACACACACACAAGCAAACAAGAATTAATTAAGTGAGCAAATGTCTAGCCAGTAAATAAACAACTAAACAATCAATGCCTTTTAGGTCTGATCTATCGCTCTCAGACTTACCATCCTCGTCTGTTCTGCAAAGCACAGCAGGACTACTGGGTCCAATCCCCTCTGCAGTGGAGGCCGCCATGGTGATGTTGTACCAGCTCCATTTCTCCAGCCCCTCTACCACTGTCTGTCCCTGCTTGGCTGGGATAGGAGGCCCTTTCACCTCCAGGCCCTGAACTCCGCCTGATGCCCCAGAAACTCTTTGGTACCTCAGCTCATAACCTACCAACTCGCCATTCTGTCCCTCTATTGGAGGTGGATTCCAACTTACTCTCAGTGAGGTAGAGCTGGCACTCTCGCAGGACACACCCTCTGGTGGTGCCGAGGGCTCTGATTGGACAAGGGGGCAAGTAGGGCAAATGGCAAAGAGTTTAGGAGAAACCCAAGAGAAAGGGATTTAAAAAAAAAAAAAGCAAGAGAAGGGGGAAATATAAACAAAAAGGATAAGAGATAAGGATGAAGAAAGGAAACAATAAGAAACTAAAGTAAACTGAACTGAAATAAAATAACACTGGGACAAATATGACTCAGGCAAGAAAAAGAGGGAGCAACCACATAATGTAAAAGCATAATGTTGGGCTTAGAGCCTAATGAAATAAACCAGAGACAAGCGTATCGACCCTGAGTGAAGAACTTAATTATACCCAAGGAGAATGTGCATCTGATAGCCAATGATTATATTTTATCCTCTGGATGTAGCTAGTGGCAGAAAAGGATCCGGATTTATGAATGAGAGACAGATAAAAGTCTGTCCTTCCTTTTACAGCACGAATGCACAGCTCACTGCACAGGAGCACAGACAAATATATACATTTCACAACACCAGACCCCGTGCTGGCATAATCCTTGAGTCCTCGGGATAATAGAGTGGTGCGAGACTTTCTGCTGCTGACGAGGGGAAGGTCTGAGGCGTCACAGCAGGAAGATAAAACATCTCACACACAAGGATTTAGGAGGCAGGTTAAAAGTAAAAAAAAACAAACAAAAACAAAACAAAAGCAGAGATCCTGGAATAGAAAGGCACTGAAAGTCAGGATAGAATGATGAATTGTAAGACAGGAATTGAATCAGGATTAGTCTTAGAAGTTTACCGGAACAAACAGAGACGAACACGCACCTTCACCACCACAGATTTCCAAAGCACAGATACCATATCACTCACCCCATATAATGTCATTTAAGAAACACACACGCGGAAAGGTGAGCATGGCCAAAGGTGTTCTGGGTCTGTGTTTGAGCAAAGGAGTGTATTGCATCTGTGTATGTGTGTGTGGGTGTGTAATAGTCATAGCTGACAGGTTCAAGTATCTATCCACTCAGCCGTACAGCCACTGTTCCTGCTGGCCTCGGGGGACAATCTAGATGTGCACCAAAGCTTGGCGATAACAAAGCGCACATAACCTCCCTGGGAAATGAATTCTGCTGCATGAAATAGTCTGCTTATCTAGCACCTTCACTTTCCTGCATCACCCCCCCCACCCCCCCCTTCACCAAACCTCCTTTCCCACCTCCTCCTTTGTACCCCCTAAGTCTCCATTTCTTTTAGGAAGTAAAGAGTGAAAGGTCTGCTGAGAGATTGTAAACACTTACCACTGTTGGAACATGGCACCACAAGCTGCAGGACTTTCATGACCACAACTTCTTTTCCTTGTTTCATTTTCTCTCTTATCTCAGATATGAATTGACTCCAAAATCATGAAACTTTGACAGTTGGTTTGGAAGATGGTTAGAGCCACTGTAAAATATATATTTAAGTTGACCTACTGAGAATGTCACTTAATTTTCAAACAAAATTCATCTCCTTCTGTATGTGTACCACTCCGCTATCACTGCAGGAGAAAATGAGACAAGGAACAGAATCCAGGTTCATCCTGTTAAAACACTGACTGGCCGACACTTACCTGTCAACACAGCAGGCCAGTCACCATCCTCTAATGCTCGTCACCACTGGCTGATAGCCAATAAGTGGCAGACACTTTCACCCTTTCAAAGAGAGTAGACACTGATAGAGTGGAAAAAAAAGTGAAAGGAAGGTGAAGAAAAGGAAGAGTGAAACATTAATCGGTGCTCCATCTCCATCTGCTCATGATGTTTTGGCTGTGTAAGAAAGAGAAAGGCTGAGAGCAGGAAGAAAGGCACAGTCAAATGTAGATGGATGGATGGATGGATGGGAGGGAGGTGGGGCTGGACAGAAGTTGATAAACGAGACACATGGAGAGACGCTTCCCAGCTTTTACCAGGTCAGGAGCTGAGGATGGTTCACTGCTATGAGCTGTGTGTGTGTGTGGATCAAATATTTGCACATGACTGAAATACAGTACAATACAATTCAAATATGTGGAATCTGTGTGTGTAGATCCGGTTGAACTGAGACGTACTGGCTTGTGCCGTCTTCTGCACCACTTCATTAGTGAATGCTCCCATGCCTTTGTTTGAGATGGCAGCCAGGGAGAAGGAATACTCAGTGTTCGCTTTCAGACCCTCCACAGTGTAAGAATTCCTCGGCCCGAAGGTCAGCTTCTCCTATGAGAGAGAAGAGAGAGTAGAGAAGGACACAGAGGTTTAAGTGAGGCGAGAGGGGAGGGAGGAGTGAGAGGAGGAGAAAAAAAAACATGAAAGAAGAGCTGAGTGAGAAAGAGATGAGACACAAGACACAGCAGAGCTGGACACTGAGGTTAATCTATTAAACATCTTCTTTTATGTGTCTGACTAGTTTAGAACAGCAGACAGAATCATAAAAAGAGAGACTTACCACACCGCCAAACTTGACAGGCTTGTAGAGCAGCTCATAGTTGACAATTTTCTCCTTGGTGTAGGCGGGTTCCCAGGTCAGCTCGACGCTGGTGTCTGTCACCTTACCAACTTTAAACTTGCCCGGCTGGCCTGGGACTGAAGAGGAGGGAACACAGTCAGGACCATTCATATGAAACTGGAATACACAATTAATGATATAATAATATCTTATATTCGTCATGCACAACTAAATGTTTCATGCACCATGTCCTCACTTCTTTCACTTCCCGTTGTCCATCTCTGCCAGCCTCCAGCCAAATGGCCTCCTTATATGAGTCATTTTACTTTTATTTTTTTTTAAACCTCCTAAATTCTAAAAAATCCTCATAATGGACATTTATTGACCCCCAAATCCCAATACCTCTTGTAACAGAGTGGATTGTTATACAGTACATTTTCTCACTCCTTTAAGAAGAACATAAGCTTTAAAAGCAGCTGAAGCTGAACAGAAACTTAAAGCGGTAATGCCATCACAGATTTTAAGTAGTCACATCTTTGTACCTCCCATCATATAAAACCAGCAGCTTCACAGCAGCTGTCACGGTGACACGATGAGCACCAAGGTATGAGGGACATCTTTGGCTGTTAATCCCTGTTTTCTTTTCCTAAGTCTCCACAGCTCTGTCCCAGCTGGTAGAATTTATTCATTTTGAGGAAGTCACATTTTCTGACAGGTCAAATTCTCAGAGTGGATTGCTACTCCAACTTTACATAAACCCCTTTTGGATGAAATGCTGAACACTTTGTATACATACACACACACACACACACACAAATCATTACTCATTCAGACTCCGGCTGAACACACACATCTAACAAACAAGAGACATTCACCTACACACACACACACACACACAGGAGGGCTGCTTCTTAGCTGTTCTCTTTGTGTGCGGGTAAGATAAGCATGCGTACATGCAAAAGCATACATAATGTTTACACACTAACCTCCACGCAAGACTTTAACTTGGACGGGGTCTGAGAAGGGTCCGTCTCCAACAGAGGTGAAGGCGAGGACCTGGATTATGTAGATTTCGGAGGTTACGAGGTTCTGAATGGTAGTGATCAAGCTGTCCTGGACATTATGAATCTGCCACTCATTCATAGGCCGTGACGGATCCATGGTGTAGTACACACGGTAACCTTTCACCTACAAAAAAGAAGCAGAGTGGAGCCACTCAATGAAGGGTTGGCTTTTGTGGAATGGGACTGGATTTCAAGGCCACTAGGGACCGGATTGTATAATGTGGTCTCCTAATCCCACTGTCCCGCACACACACATTAATCCATAAAACCTTTTAACACAGCTAAAATTTACTACAGCCAAGGTCATCATCTTTGAATTCTTATTTTGCTTCAGTCCAGATGGTCCAGTAGATGTGCTGATTAGAGGTCACTGTCATGAGATGCTGATGTGGATCTGATCCTGATAAACAAATCTCCCATTAAAGTTGACAAAATCAGTTTTAGAACAAGCTTCCAAATGCAGCCCTAAAAATGTAATCGCTACACTTCTCTTTATGGGATCTGGTTATGGACAGTGCAGAGTATATGTAATCCCTCTGCCATGCCATCGCCCTAACCCTCCAGCTCTCCCACCTCTCCTGTTATTACTCTTTAATATCTATAATCCCCATATGCACTCAATTCCATCTTGTACTTTTATGAGCCTACTGTACAGTTAGGTAGGCTTGAAAAAGGAAATAGGCCTCAAGAGGGAGTTCTCTCATCTAAGAGCAGACAGTCCAATTACCCTTTCTTTCTTTAGAGAGTGGAGAGAGCAGCAGGAGAGTTACAGGGACAGAAATCACTGCAAAAGACGTAATCGTGCACACTGGAATGAAGCTGTTTTACATTTTTTTACCCCCACAGGACAATGTCACTGTGAGCTTGGTATGTTTTCTTTTACTGATAATGCATCAAACAGAGCTGTCCTCATCCCCACCTGTCCATTGGGTTCCTCTGGCTCCTCCCAGCGGACCATCATGGTGTTCTCAGAGATAATGTGGGCCTGGACGTTTCGTGGTGGGCTGGCAGGCGCCTGTTCTCCTGTGCGAGCCTCAACACGAGGAGATGGGGGGCCCTGGCCGATGCTGTTGAAGGCCGACACCCGAATTTCATACTCGGTGTTGGGGTAGAGTCCGCCGATGCTGTAGCGGGTGGTGGTGATACTGTCCACCGTCTCATACTTGCTGTCAGGCCCTTTGGCTCGGTACTGAATGATGTAGTAGGAGACTGGGTCCGGGTTGCCAGAGTCCCAGGTGATTGTCACACTGGTTGCCGTGGTTTCCGTGACAATGGGTGTGCCAGGAGGCTTTGGCAAAGCTGAGGATTAGAGAGGAAGCAGATACACAGAATTACAGCAAATTACTTTGTGTCCATGCTGCTTGAGCTGCACCTTTTTCTTATTGTTTTACAGGTTCCACAGACATTTTCTGGTCTGACATTAACCTAAATTTTATGTATTTTACTGAAGACTTAATACACTTAATGCATTACAGTTCATTTAGCAGATGTTTTGAGGGAGACTTAAAATAAGTTATATCATAAATGGCGTCAAATTTGCATGACAGAAATTTAACATCATGGAGATTTGAAGCCCGTAATTCTTCTGGCATGCACTCATCTGAAAAGTCAGAGTGCCACTTTCTCTGAGAGACTAAATTGACAAATAATCTGGTGGGTTAAAAGGATATCTGAGGCTCTTACTCTTGACTAAGACCTGAGCGGTGGCTTCAATGATACCGAGGCTACTCATGGCCATGCAGGTGTAGTTTGCAGACTCCCGGACACCATTGAGCTCCAGCACATTCCGTCCAATGGGCATTTCGTCCTCGGGGGTCAGGTCCTCAGTGCCCAGCATCCATTTGACGTATGGCATGGGTGAACCCACGGCCACACAGGTGATGTTGACGCTCCCTCCCGGCATGATCTCGTGGTTGGAAGGGAGGATGGAGAAACGAGGGGGCACACGGCGCACTGGGAAAGGAGGAGAGCCGGGGTAGAAAGGAAGGTGGGTTGGGGATGGGGGTTGTGGTGAAGGGGTGAGGTAAAGGGAGGAGAAAAGAGGGAAAAGGGAGCAAGGTGGAGAGAAAGAAGGATGGGGGTGGGGGGAGGGAGTAAGAGGGAGAGAATAATAGAGAGAAAGAGCGAGGCAGAGAGCAAGATAGAGATTGAGAAAGTGAGAAGAAGAAAGATAAAAAGAAAGAGAGAGAGAGAGAGAGAGAGGAGAGGTAACAGGAAGGGGGAGAATGAACTTCAGGGTTTTTACAGAAAATTACAAAGGGATATTTCAAGTTTAGTCCCAATTACTTTATGGTACTGATGATTCCAACAGAAAGACACAAATCTTGTGTTGAGCTCAACCATTCAGAGTGAGCTGCCTACTTAAAATAATATAGTGACAAACTCTTGAGTATCGGTTCAACCAGGACATGACACCTATTAGTCAGTTTCTCTTGTTGTTCGGATTGTTTTCTCACTGGTTTTGAATTTAAGTAAGCAAAGAATAAGTGTTTTTTTCTTGTTATTACTATGTTATCTTCTCCAAGTAATAACACAGTATGCTAAACTTTACCAGAAACTTCAGAGAGGAACTTTACTTCATTGAGATTTCTGTGCCTGGAGGCGGTCGTGCAGTAGATGGGCTCTGTTTAGAGAGAGTGTGCATCATGGGGGCCGATCAATAGGCCCTGCCTGCTATTTGTGTCCCCCATGAGAAGAACAAGCAAACTGGCAAGTTATATCCAATACTGCATCTGTCAGAGCTCTGTTGACTACATATTAGGGAGAGATGCATCGAGAGACTGAACTCATAGGTCACTTGCATGCCTGGGCGACTCAAGAGGGATAAAATGGTGGAGAAACACAAAGAAGAGAACGAAGAACTGGAGACAGAGAGAAGCGAGACAAGAGCAGAGACGCTGGAGAGACAGACAGAGGGACAGAGGAAGACTTAGACAGACAGAAAAAAAAGGAGAGAGAAAGAGAGGGAGAGACAGCTCTGCTTCTCTTCCAGACAATGAAAGGCAATGTAGCAAAGGACAGCCACATTGTACAACAAGATACTGTACAATACATAGGATTCATAACTGATACAGTGTGTAGTCAAATGAACTGGAGATGTGGACAGGAGTGGAGCAAGGGTTCTAAAAAGAGGTGTTGTGGCAATTACAGAGTGATCATCGGACACATTTAAGTAAAGAACACCAAGACAGCATGAGAGAGGCAGAACGGGAAAGAACGAGTGCGAGCAAAAAAGAGAGATATGTGAGGTAGTATGTGCATGTTTATAAGTTATATATAAACTTATGTACATGTGTCTGTCGCTCCTACACATCAGGGTGCAGACAGAATGCAGAAGAGAGAAGAGAAAAAGAGGGAGGGAAAGGAGGGGAAAAGACGGGGAGGTGGAGATAAAGAGAAAGGATTAGAAGAGGGTTTGTGGGGGAAGGAGGGAAAAGGGGGGAAGAAGAGAGGAGCGAGGAAGAAGAAAACACATGGATCTATTTAAAAAACACGACTATATACCAGAGTCAGGCCCATTCAGAAAGTAGGTGCTTCAAAAGTAAGAGAAGGAAGAAAAAATAAATCATAAAGACTAGTAGAGAGCGGATGTTTGAAGGAACAGGAGAAGAAGAGGATACCCGAGGGTCACAACACAGGAAACAGAGAGAGTAACGGACAAACATCTCTGGATGAAAGGAGAGAATGAAAGGGAAGGCAGACAAAGAGCAGAAACATTGTCGAAAAATCTCAGCTAAACTGAACACTAACAGGAAGCTTATGTGTCATAAAACAACAAAAGCCCCGAGAGGACAATTCAAAAAGACTGAAAATAAAAGATTGACATAAAAGTACCATTGAAGGCTTTTTTTCAATCACTAATATCAACACCAACAATTCTAATATAGATATAAAAGAAAATGTAAACGGAAATCAATAAATAAATCTGCTGAATAAATAAATATAACCTCCACTCCTTGATGAGTAACATCATTATTTGGAATCTTCAAGGGTCACATCCCCCCTACTCAAAGAATCTAGAGACAATTGGAGAAATTAACATTGTTTTTCTTTTTTTTTCTTTTTGCTGTGATGTCACTATAACAGATAATAACAGAAACAAAATAAAACCCAGAATTGGATACAGAAGTTGAAGACAAGAAAGAGACAAAGAGACAAAAAAACAGGTAGATCTGTTAGAAAACAGACATGATTAGGCAGGCAGCTCCTCATCTGAGCATGCTGGAGACAGCCAGACTGACTGCATGCATCAGACATACACAGCGGGTGAAATGCAGCATAGAACACGTCTTATTTATCCTGATATTTACCTATCGATAAAGCAAAAAAAAAAAAAAAAAGACAGCTGATTAAGCATATGGATTCATTAGGATGATGGTGGAGAGTGAAGACTGTTACATAATGTGAAACGTGAACTCAGCAGTCAAGTATTTCTGAAAATATCAATCAGTATTCACTGCAGAGACGTCCTGTAGGTGTGTGCTTTACAATAAAGTGAGCTCATAACAGCCGATAATCCTTCACATGCTCACAGAGCCTGTAGCTTAAAGTTAATCGAGCCAGGCTGGATGATTCCCCTCTATTATTTCATACAGTTTGTAAGAGCCAGGATCCTCAATCTTTATTAGCACAGCTATCATTAGTCCCATCCTCTGCAGGGAGTCTGGAGGCTACAGGCCTGGGGTGCGGGGGGGCTGTGGGGGCCTTGGCACAGCTATAAGGATTACTGCTGAATCTCAGGACTGCCATACAGCAGACATTTACTCCTGTCTGTCTCAAGGACATGGCTTTCATTAAAGGCTGTAATTAGAGAGAATCATTAATATCACAGCAACATCCAATAAAATGAAAATGGATGAGATTAAGTCGGAATGTCAGTCAAGTAGAGTGTTTAGTGGGAAAAATACAGACTGTATTACAGTAATGTTATACCATTAGATCTGTAAATTTGACCAATGGTTTAGTCTTTATGTACAGAAAAGCATAAAAAAAATCACATTTTCTTCTGCTATCTCCCCTTCAGGGACA
>JAVQJX010081647.1:0-12606 GCA_036025115.1 Ambassis agassizii
AAACTTCAGGAGGAAAATCTGCTTCAGCACTGAATAAATGTTATTTATGGATACTTTGACAGATGCTTGTACAGGAACTGTACACATGGAAGCCAACTTCAAGTACTTGGCAAAAACATTCCAAGAGTATAAAACCAGGTTCAAAACATTGCATAACATTAAAGCAAATACTTCCTTTAAGCAGAAATTTAAATGTGAATGATGTTCCGAAATTTAAGATGTGATTGATAAGTCTGTAGCCTCAGGTTGATGTCAGTGAGTTAGACTCCCATTACATGCAGCTCTGAAAATGGATGGTGTTTATACAATATGCTACATTTAGCTGCATGGTTATAGAAAGTGGTGAATTCAAATATTTGCCAGCATTGTTTTACTTGTAAATCAAATAAAAAAATAAAATAAAACAGAAGCAGATGTAACTCATCTTCTTAGGTCACAGACTTTGCATGAACCAAGTAGACAAAATAAAGGATAAGGATGCTGTGTATTTACAGTATATGTCGTGCATAATTGAAGGTGTGTCCACTTTGCATGATAGCTCGGTGTTGCTCAATACTGAAGTGTGGGCTCACTTCAGCTTTTATGTTTACCAAGAATAAGTCTTTGTCATGATATCGCTCATGACATTATTCTCAGGCTTGAACTGAACTGCTGGAATCGGCCTTTTGCTCTGGCATGCTTGTATTTGTTTTGTATTTGTTCATGATGGCTTAAGAACATTTAGTGGGAAATCAAGCATGTATTGACAGGTCAAAACTTTATTGCGCATTGACAAAAGAAAGAGTCACACTTGGCATGGCAGCAACACCCAAGGGATGGAACTAACTGATATATGACCATTCATTTCCTTTAGGCTCTCTAGTGCTGAGAAAATATATTCAGCTTTTAGTGTCTCATGAAATATTATTCTGAAGAATGTCAAGATTCAACAGCGCACCAATTTAGATATGCAAATGTTTTTACAGAGAAACAACCACACAATGGGATTTTGTGTTGTTGTTGTTAATAAGAGCCCTCAGTCATGCTGAAGTCTCTGTACTTAATACAAACCCATTTGGCTGTACTTGTCCCCTCTCTGGCTTGTTCTGATGCACTCTAGTCTAATGCAGCACTCTTGTATTAACCCACACTATTATTCTTTATTATGTTTGATTTACTCAGTAAAACACAGTTCCCATGGTAATGGAGAGGCTCTACAGTGAAAGCCTTATTTGTTTGCCGGATGGTTTCCTCACCCTCACTGGTTCAGTGCCTTGGGTTGGACTCACATGTTTGGTGGATTTGATGAGCGAAGAGCAAATGTTCACTGTATTTTGGAAGTGATCCATTTTTTGACCCAGTTACACTGTAAGCTAAAATGCCATATTGAAAACAACAGTCATTGGTGTGGCAGGGTCATTGGAGACATATTGGTGAAGAAGTTTTCAATGGGCATTCCTTTTACTTTCCAAAATGCCAAATTATTCTCCAGCTTTGAGCACATGGCAGTGTGCTAAGTAGCTCACAATTAAAGCCATGTGTGCTATGATGCACTGTAATGAAAATGTAAGACAACAAGGTATTGGATCTGAAGCCCAAAACTGTGCCAATACAAATAGAAATACGACACACAGGTGACGAGCAGCCCATTCCAGTACCCATTCCCATTACAGTAAAAGAAAAAGCATCATTCTGTTTAACTGTTTTGGAGGAATACAGCGTCATTAACTGAGGGTTCTCGACCAAACTGCAGGGCCTTTTTTTTTTTAACAATGGGACGGCTGAATAAATCAGCTCTCTTGGAGTTCTCAAACTAAGTAGGTTTAACTTGGCCTCTTTGATCTCAGTAGAACACCTGCATCCGATGTCTCAGGGAAAATCCTTTAAAAGTCAGAGGCATGTTTATGTGGCTGCCACAGAGACCTGCTTTCTCATCACTTTATTATCAAGTCTTTTAACTCTGCCTGTAAGAAAACCAGACTGAAGCTCCCAAACAGTACCAAAGCATGAGCATGAGGAAATACCTAAAGACATAATAATCATTAAATGATTAAACCAGGAAAGCGGGCACTGAGTCATCTCATGTGTATTCAACATAAGTTGAAACTCTCAGAAGGCACCTGTGTTCCATCAGGATGCCATTAGAGTCTAAAAAGATCTTGTCTAGGATCCTGCGAGCATCCTGTTTCTCCTAACTGCATGTGTGTGGTGGGTAGAGAGGGGGGTCATGTGTACTGTATATGTGTAAATGGAGGGAGGGGGGGGGCAACTTGTTTTGTTTTAATCAGTTTCGCCTGTAATCACACAAGTCGGAGTTGGCAGGCGACGAGATTGGAGATGGGCCCGATGTGAGTAAAATGACTTCCTGTCTCTTGCTCTCCCTTTCGTGCTCTCGCTCTCCACAGGCTGACTCATAGCTGGGGAGCGGCCGTGCATGTGAGTGTAAAGACGAAGGGAAGTGAGCTCACTGGTGGGCCGACCTTGCCCTCTTGGGGCCAAATCACTGCCCGCTAATTAACCACAGAGTGGCCCCTTCCCAACTGCACCCAGCAGGGAGTCTGCTTACCAAAGCCATTGAGCTAAAAGTCTCAGCTGTTGCCAGTAACTGTGCAGTACCTTCCTACATCTTTTGCATGAGCCTGTAACACTGTGCATACAGTAAGTGTTGATCCTCTCACTCTCTCAGTGTACCTGATGTCTCCGCTTTTCGACACTTTGACATCAGTTGTTTTCTTTGAGCGTCAGCCTTGATGAGCTGGCTTTGGTCCTGGGACCTTGTTGCCTATGTTGCCATGACACTGTGTACATTGTGTTGTGTAATGCGTTCCAGATGGATAGGTAAAGCCAAACATTCTACATTTCACCAGCGTCTGGTAGAGTAATCGCCTACCACCTCCAAAATGCTTTCCTTGGATGCAGAAAGGAAGTGATGATCACGATTTACAACAATCTGCTTTGATTTCTGGAAATCTAGACCACCACCTTGTCTTGGCTGGCTGTGACTTATAAACTGGCAAGATGGAAGTCTGTGGCTTCAAGCTAATAGGCTAAAGAAGAGCCAAGCCTACCCACACCTGACAATCCAGGGTGATATTCAATAAAAAAAAAAGGCAAGCTTTAAACAAACAGGGATTTACTTTTTTGGATTTTACATGCTCCTGAAAAGTCAAAATAACTACTTAACAACTCAGCTCAGAGTTTGAGGGATACTTCTGCTCTAACAATAGTAAATAATAAATGTCGGTTTGGCTTATGTGGGAAGCAAAATGCTGATCAACGGATAGTTTCCAGGAGAACAAATCCAACAAGAGCTCAGGGATGATTAATGTGGTCAAGTAAATAGAATAATCTTCTTTTTGCATAGTTCGTCTGGGGTGGAACAAGACCTTGAATAAACTCTCTTCCAGACTAATTCTGTTTACCAGCATTACAGCACTGGAGATACTGTACACAAAGAAAATGATTGGACTTTTTTTTTCTATGATGCCACAGTGTGTCTTCTCACTTCAGGCAGCCTGCTAGCTTCTCTTTCATGCACATGCTGCCCCAGTTTATCAATCAGTTCAGATATTAGCTTCAAGTTAGCAATTTAAATGTAATAATTCAAAGTGCATTCTGGGTTTTTGTCATCGTCTTTTTGAGTATGCAAGAACAAGAAGTCTTTTTCTGTTTTTTTTTTCCCTCTCTTGTCACCTTTGTGTTCTGTAGACTGTCAAGATTTATAACAAGTCCATATTTTTAGCAGTAAAATGTCACTCTAACTGAACTGCCCACGCTGTCATTATTAAAAATAATGACAGCGCTATAAACTTTGAAACAAGACAGCTGGCACTCTTTCGCTCATAAATCCACACATCCTGGTTCCTGGTGTGGACTGTCTGTCTGTGATGAAGTGATGAATCAAAACTCCTAAAATTCACTCTCATAAAGAACACAGACCCTGTTTAAGTCAGATAAATGTGATATCTTTTGGGTCTGTTTTCTGTTGGACCACACAAGAGGTAACTTGATATGAAGGAGATTTAGAAGACTGACATAATAATATTGATCCATCTTTTGTTTAAGACAAATTATATGGACATGAAATATAGAATGATGTGTGTGTAATCCCCTTTGGAGCTCCCACACTGCACTTTAAAATAGAATCATTGTGAAACTGTCTGTTGCAACACAAGCTTGTGAAATCACCAGTATTGAGAGCCGCATGACAACCATTGACGGGAAGCATATTATAGCTTTGCATCATGGGATGTGTCATCAGTTGAGCAGCTGGCATGGCACTATGTTGATGTAATATGGCAGTCATTATCTTCCACAGTCCTCGCCAAAGGAGGAATACCCTCTCAAATGTCAAGTCAGATCAGCTCTGTGGAAAACCACACTGACGACAGCCAATTTGTCACATTTTCAGCATGTGGCACTCCACCAGCTCCAGTAACATTAATTACCGCTCTGATTGGCCCTCGTTAGGAGCAAACGATAATGAACCGACTGACTACAGTCCCATAATCATTACAGATAGAGCATTTTCTTTTCATTGTCAAGAAGTCCATTTCAGCACAGACTTCCATTTTCAGACTAAGGCAGTGACGATGACTTAATTGCAGCGACAAATAAAAGTGCAAAACTTTGTTTAACAAAACATACCGGCAGACATAAAGCAGGACAAAAACATAACACACTAAACACAATTTCCTTATTGGTTAACTTCATGCAAAAATGTTTTGTTTGGTAACGCTTGCAGCATTTTTGAAGGTACTTGGCAGGTAGTTTGTTTAGTATGTTGGAGAGCTGAAAATCTGATCTGTGGATTTTGGCTGTTTCAGCTGTCTCTGTCTCTTTATATAATCCCATCCCTACTCAATGATATTGAGATCAGGGCTCCGTGTGGGCTAAACCATTGCTTGCTGTTCTCCTGGTTCTTAGATCTTAATGACATTGGCTGTGTGCGTCAAGTTGTTGCAGTACTGACTTCAGATGCTGTTGAGAATATGCCACGTCTACGGAAAGTAGCATCACCTTGTTCCCTTAGTCCTGTCACAAACAAAACTGTATAAAACATTGAACTGACACTATGGCTTTAGAATCATTACAACCAATATTTAATGTCCCGGGTGAAGCCTGATTTATACATCTCCATAACATCAACATTCAGTCTGTATTTATAAAGGAGGTATATTTTTGGTATTTATATCAAACGTCGACACTGGACTCTACGTACGGGCCAACGTGCACCTCCCAAAAATTCTAACTACCCGTCAAGATGTGGCCAGCAGCCCTGTGATTGGTTGGCTTGGTAGCTGTAGCAACCCGACTTCCGTTATCGGACTAGTCGCTACTTTCAAAACTTGATTATGGACGACAAAGCACAGAAAACAGATATATGCTCCATTGTTCACTAAAACAGGAAGTGTCAGAGACTTTCACAATGCCATTCAATGACATAAACTTGCCCCCACTCTACCTGTGAAGCAGCATGAACCGACTTAGCAGAGAGACAGAGAGTTTCTTAGCTATGTCAGGGCATTTGTGGGTGTCGGACGTCAACGCGACAGAGACGTATAAACCAGACTTAACCTGTAGAAGTTACCTATATCTCATAAGACTGGATGCTTTAAAAACTGACCATAGACCTCATGTTCTGATCCTAACCAATAATATGAAGAAAGATCCATTAACTTCAGAATGAAGGGAAGGAACCGGACATGCTAAATCACTAACACATTTCTATAGCACTATACACCAGTATGGATAAGAATCTAAATTTTAAAGTAGTGTACATATACACCACAGAATGTGTGTCTGCACTCAAGTTTGTTTTTAATTTGTTGCTCCCTTTGAATGCAGATGGCATGACCTTCTTCTTCATGTGTGCAACATGCAAAATCCAGGCAGTCCTGCACATTGTTTTCTGTAACATGAAAAAGCTATGTCTATGCCATATGGATACGTTTCTCTTTATAAACCATAACTACTCTCATTTCAAGTTTTCATCTGTTGTTTTTACAAAGCAATGTTATCTTTAGCTAGACCAAAGTCTCTCTGTGTGTGTGTGTGTGTGTGTGTGTGTGTGTGTGTGTGTGTGTGTGTGTGTGTGTGTGTGTGTGTGTGTGTGTGTGCATATTTATCATATTGGTCTTATATATCCAGAGGGCAGGGATGGGATCGCTCTTAGAAGCATCCGGAACATACCTTTCTGTTGTGATTGGGCCGAGATTAAACTATTGAGGCTACAAACACAAATGTGGACCACATATGAATTAATGCAAACTACAACCATATGAAGCTGATGGCAGACAAATGAAAGAAGGAGAAAATAGACAATGACTGCGAGGTCTATTGTAATTACAAGCAGTGAGCTTGCTGGAAATACCCCACTGAATTGATGAGATTGATTTTGTCTCTGTCTACACACACACAGTGCATGTGCTGTATACATAGACAGGCTTGTATGTGCATGTATAAAACTCGAGAGGATTTACTTTTCCTGGCATGACTACCATACTAATACTTTTATACAGTGAAAAAAGATTTTGTAGCCAGACACTGTTGCCAATAGCTGTTGCAATACTTCTCTCATGCAGAGTGAAAATTTGGGGTCGGGAATATGAATCCACAGTGTTAAAGATATACACTGCATAGGGAAGCCAGATTTTTTTTTTTTTACATTTCTGGGGCCACTCAACTCACTGAAGAGCATTAAGTGTTAATATATGTTCTGTGGAGAAGTATAACACAGTTGGAGATTCTTTTTTTGTTTGTTTTAAAAACTGCCAAACCGCTTAGATTAATTGAAAGTTACAATTCACTCTCTCCTGTGAATAGATTCAAAGCAGCCTATGTGTAGTTCTGTGTTCTACTCAGATAAGGAAAGATATGAAATGCAAAGCAGATGTTACAAATAAAGCATTTTTCTCTAAGCATGCACCTTGACCTGCAGAAAATAATAAACCATCTTTTTTGTAAAGGACATACTCTTCTTGCCCAGGTTTGTACATACAGCTAGGCTTTCAGTCTGCTTTCAATATTGTTCCACAGCAGCTGGCAAGCTACAACACACACCTGGGTAAACACAGTATGCTCGAGCTCTTGTCCTGTTCGCTCTCTGTGTAACCGATGAAGGATCATGGGCTGTTGCAAGGGGTTTGTCTTCTCTCTTCTGCTTCACTGTAAGCTTCACAGGGCTTGGCTCCGGCCGCAGATCAATCTCACTTCACCAACACTGTCCTCATGGATGGCGCGAGAGAGACACCACGACAAAAAAAGCCCACCCAAAATCCCTCCAAATCCTCCTCGTGCAGAGCAAGCAGGACTCACAGCAGTGTGAATTACCTCAGGAGGCTGACATGGGCCAGCCCCTCCGCTCTGCGCTGGAGGGCTCGTTTACAACCAGAACGTTTGATTGTATCAGCTATGGTGATGTCAGCCCGCTCTACTGCTAACAGCTTTATGCCACTCTTTCCCAGTCTGCCCCCCCCCCCTTCCCTCTGTATGTCAGTCCTGCCAGTAGATTAATCCATGGCTCTCCACCGCACACTCATCACTTCCTCAACAACATGCACATATTCAAACTGCCAAGACTGGGATATAGCCTATTATTGCCACACCTGAATGAAATTTACATTGTGTAAGCTGCCTTCAGCCTCTCCAACTTTTGCTATAGCAGTTTATTTCACAGTATTGAAAAAGCCTGCTCCTGCGCTGACCTTCCCTCAATTGCAGCATGGGCTTCCAGATGCTGGTGACTTAACCCCTCGCCTGTAAAACAAGAGTAAGAAAAACACCCTGGTTATGATGACTATATTGGTGGCCTCGTTCTCCCGGGGAGCAGAGGCTTGGCTGAGGTTCTTGGTGCGACTACAGAGGCCAGTGGGTATTATTGGTTACTGTAAAGTTTTTTTCAGAGTCATTTAGTTTGGTATCTGACCAGTATGCCTCTGCTGACCTTTCTCTCTCTCTCTCTGTGTCATATCCCACATGTTTCCCCCCCTACTGTTCCCCCTAAGAGTGGGGAGCTTGATGTTAAGGGGGTTTGTAGATCTCACCGTTATTTATTTATGAGTGTTTAAATGCCACAGCACCCTGGCAAGGACTTTAATGGAGGTGAGACACTCCCATGTCGCACTACTCCCCTCAGTAAAGTTTTACAGCGTCCCACCACACTCTCCAGAGAGGCCAGGGGAAAGTGACGCCATACCCTAGGAAAATACTCTGTAGTCATGCCTGGGCTGACACTGTGGTGTAGTTGAGTCGGGGGGCTGTGAGGTATCTTAAAGCTGTGAAAGTGTGGTTTGTGATATTACTTATTCTTTCAAGCTACTCCAAAATGTTACTCTTGTCAAATATCACACCTTAAAAGCAAAAAAAAATTAGCTGCTAAGATGCAAAGAAAACAAAAGGATTGCAACACATTTGATTGTAATTATCACAACATAACATAACTTCTGTAACATCGCTGCGGTCTGGACTAATCAGCCCACAAGCCATTTGTATCTGTCAGGCTTCACCGTCACTGCGGCTAATGGATCGGTACTTTATCACATTGATTCTCCCTGTAAAGCCAGCCCCCCTGTCAACCCACCCACCTTTCCCCTTGCCTCATATGGCCTTGATGAGATCCAGACCCTGTGTGGAAGCATATTAAAGTGGCCCAACAGTGTCAGCAGGAGAGCTAAATGGAAGGTAGTGAAATCTTTTGAACCTCTGTTACATTATAACAGTTCTAAACACATCCAGCTGGGTCCAAAGTTCAGGGAAGACATAAAAGCACCGTTGCATGTTACCTTGGAGGATGATAATAGCCGAGCACCACTAAAACTACTAAGACTGTCCACAATCAAAGGGCCCAGAGGAAGGACTCCCCGCACTTCTTACTGGCTGCTAATGGCCTGTGTGTATCAGACACAACCTGTCTAACAGTCGTTATATCTGCTCTAACACATACTCCATGTGTTGTAAAGAGAGGGAACTTTTTCATTGTTAGTGATTAAACTCCATTAACTTTGGGTTAATTAAAACACAAAAGACTTATAAGAGTAGTAATTACCCTGTGCCAGCCTGGTAGGTCACCCTTCAAGCAAGTTACAGTACACTGATCTTGTTGGGAGGCTGCTTGTATCGTGACTTCACAGCTGCCAGACGTCTTTGCAAACCTGTTTTAGGAGTTGGACTGCTGACATTGACAATATTGCTGATTCTGTCTATATTACAGAGGAGAGGAGCTGGACAGACATAGAGGAGTGAGGCCATAGACTTCATACAGCAGTGTGTGTGTGTGTGTGTGTGTGTGTGTGTGTGTGTGTGTGTGTGTGTGTGTGTGTGTGTGTGTTCCTTGAGCTATGTGTTGGCTGTGGGCTCCTCTGTGCCGTTTCAACCACACACGATAAATATGAGCTCGTGGTGAAGCCGTGGTGCCCCAGGAATGCTCACATGTGGTTATGCGGCTCTCACCACCATTGACAAGAGAGTTAGATGGCTTTTGGTCATCAAGATTCCTGGTGGGGAGAGCTACATAGGAGGCCATTTGACTTCAAAACTTGGGGCCGTGGTTACAGATGCCAGTTTCCTTTTTGGCTCAAGTCTGTTACTAAAGCGTGTTATTTGTTTACTCCATACTCTGACGACGCAACCAATCACACTATTGTTTACTGGCTGACTGATGTCGGTAGAGGCCAAAAATGCATTTAATCACCAGTTACCAGCATCTGAAACAAACATGGAAAGATGTGGCCAACAGGTCAAGTGTAATTCTCTGAATGTCTTTCCATATTTATTTATACAACTGAGAAAATGCTCTCACAGCCTCAGTATGTGAAGTTCTGCATCTCCTAACAGTCTGTGCAAGGTGCCAAAGACAATAAAAGCCCTTGATAAGGTCGACTGGAATCAATCAGGTTTTTAAGTCCAGAAGTAGGAAGACTAGATGGACACACAATGCCCATCAATGATCTGCATGCACTTCTCAACAATGTACCAACTCATCAGCTCCAAAGTGAAAAAAATACTACCTGTGTTAACTGATGTAGAGGAGAACCTGCAGCCTCGCCACCAAGAAAGAAAAACATTCATCCTGATTGATGTTGCAGTGATTGTGCCGTCTGTTGTTTTAATATCAATGCTGTAGTGAGATAAAGCCAGAGTAATTTGTTACCCTTAGCAGTAGTGCCAAAATATTCATATGCTGTCTGCTCTTTATACTATAACCAGACATTCTTAGAATGATGCTTGTTCCTTAAATATTTTTAAAATACACTATTGGAACAGAGCTCATTAAACCCTGGCAAAAGAAAAATAATAATACTCCAGCTGGACTTTGAAAATTGTTCCCATTTACAACAAGAAAACAATTACCAAAGTGATTTAATTGGGTCTATTAGTCTGCGGTCAAGCTATTAAATTCTACCAAACATCAGAAGTTTGAGGAAGAAGTCAGTGTAAATCATAAGACTATGAAATGCCCTCTCCTTCCACACATCCGTCGTCAGAGACCAATCTGTTGTCTCCCATAACTTCATGGCTGACAAGGGTCATTGGCCTGAGGCCCTGTTGGAGACTATATCCCCTCTCTGGACAGATGCAATGGCATAAGGGGGCCCCGGATGCCCCCCTCTTCTCCTGCTGACCCCTCTCTCTCTTCCAGACTCTGAGAAAGGGTCCTGAGGTTGAGAAGGTCCTGGGGACTGGACACATTGCGGCATTAATTACACACTCAGTTACCACTGAGCCTAATGTTTGGCCTTCCCCCCCTCTTGGGGTTAACTCCTTCCTGACAAGCAGGGAAAGTAATGGGGCCTCTGTGGCTCGTTTGCCAGCAGTCAGCCAAGACAGTCTTCTTCCGCAGCGCTGTCCTCACTGACTGACAGCAGCTAAATGCTTCAGTCCCATGTAGATGTGCACAGGGATCCCACACGGGGAGGAGGAGACAGAGATAATGGGAGGTGTGAGGAGGTGTGAGGCGGTGGGTGACGGACGGGACCCTTCATCCCATCAAAGGATTCTTTTGCTGGTTGTCCCATGCAAACAAAGAGGCTTTTTTTGGAGCACTATCTATCGGTGGCTTCTCCTGCTGTCATCCCTGCTGCAGCCCAGGAGTGTGACTGTCTGAGAAGAAGAAAGAGAGTGTGCACTGACAGGATATCCCGTCTGGTTAACAGCAAAGTAAACATAGTAGAAAGAAAAGAGAAAGGAAGTATACCTCTGCCACACAGACTGGAGGTGAGATACTTGCAGACGTCCTTCGATGTATAAAAGATTAGTTCCTGAACTTTGGCAGGACTGGTGTTCTTCTCCAGAGCGCTGCTGGCTACAACTATAATCACAAGTGTCTCTGCCTATTGCTGAAGTAATCCGATTTCTGTTGACAGTTGGTAATGTGATAGGAGAGTACTTACAATATCAAGGCTTGTGTTTCGTTTGATTAATTCATAGCCTACAGGGTCTGTGAGATAGAAAGAGAGCACAGCATGAGATCATGACCCTGCAATTCTAAACAATAACCATCTGTGGTGAACCACGTAGTGCTAGATTCAACTCATGCTTTTCCTCTCTCACTTCCTTCTTCTCTTCCTCTCCTCTCCTCCCCAACGACACACACACCTGCAACAGCTGTTTTGCATACACCACCAAACCTCCATGCACTGAAAATATGTCACAACACACACGTCGTTGAAAACAGCATTCTTCTGTGCACACCTCACCACAGAACCACCTTGAAACCCTAAAATCATCATAAATGCAAAGACGACTATTGAAATGGGCCTAGTTTCCTTTTTGAATATCACATAATTTAACAGTTACTTAAATATAATGACCTTGGCAGCAGTGCTGTAGACTACAAACTGCTAGTGTTAAAGGCAAAAAAAATAATAATCCCAGTCCGCTGTGGTGTGAAAGAGAAAACGCTTCTATGTCCCACATGCCTGAATGTGACATTTTAAGATGCATGGTCTGAATTAAGAGTTTGAAGATTCTTTTCTTTGCTCCGCAAAAAAGAAAACAACATCTCTGTAAATGTCAGAGCTCTTCCAGCATCTCCTTCAGTGTTAAGAAAAAGTGACGTGGTTTGTTCTCTTTCAGCTGGTTGCCACGGGCCGAGAATGATCGATGAAGTGTTACTTTGAGGACTATTTTTAACTTTTCCGAACCAGTGTTCAGACATCACATCTGGACAGGGTTAGGGGCAAAGCAGCACAAGTACTGTGCCATTAGTTACAGTAACAGACACCATAAGCTCTCCTTGGAAGTCACAAGAAAACACAATGCTTGTTTATATTCCATGGCACGATGAGTACAACTTTATTGACATGAGATACTGTGTGACTGTTTATAATGCTGATGTGTTAAATGTAGAAGATGGTTTAAAATGCTGCACTCAAAAAGAATAGATTGTCCATGAGACTAACAAGGGCACAGATTGTGTTTATGTTCAAGGAATCAGGTGTCTAATATGTCTAATGCTTGCAGCACAGAAACAACAAATGATCTAGTAGTTCTTGTAGAATAGCTACAAAACAGTATTGTGGCTACAGTCTCACAGTTGACTTAAGATACTAAAAAGACCAAATGTTCTCACAGGTGAAACAGTTCTCCTTCAGGGTGGAGCTCCTACAAGAACTAGTGTACCTTATA
>JAVQJX010081751.1:0-12692 GCA_036025115.1 Ambassis agassizii
TTAAAGGCAAATATATATATTCTTTACAGTCATTTTAGGGCAATCTTATATTTTTTTCTGTACTTCTACGTTCAAATTCTGCATTTCCCACACTAAGTCACATCACTACCCTCTTTGGCTTGAGTTGAGGTGACACACAAAGAGAAATGTGTCACAATCTGTCTCAAAAGTGTAATTCAAGAAACCTTTTATGACTTTAGTGCTCTATCAAATATAATGATAAGAGCTGCTGTGTCTGGTTCTGTGTCTTACTTGAGTTTTTTTTATTTTTTATTCAGGTAAGGCCAAAGTCCAACTTCAGATTGTGACAGATGACCTTTCAAAATAAAGCAGGTTTTCAAAATAAAGCTAGGTAACAGGGGGCTTCACAGGCTTCATCATTCTGCAGCCTGGCCTGGAATCTTGATCTACAGTCACAATTTTACAACCTCTGTCATGTGATACTGTGCAAACTGTCGAACATGTCAGCCACTAACTGTGCCACATTACAGATACTAATCCCTGCTAAGAATGGAGGGTGGGTTGGAGATTGGTCTGGTTTTAACCCTCTAAAAATATGAATCACTTCCCACACAATACTCAGCTGTACAGAGATGTTGTCTTCAAATAAATAAGCATTCACAACAATAACAATAAGATTTCCCCATTTAATTCAATTGCTTCTCAAAACCAATATTTCCAGTTCAGTTCTTTAGATCACTTCCATATTACAGTTTGCTGTGCATAACAATATGATAACTGGTTCAGTTTTGTTTGATTAAAATGCTCTGGGCAGTCACAGAGCCATCGAACACAGCGTTTCAGCTAGCGGAGGATGGAGGTACAACAAGCTGACATAAAGTTAGTCTTATATTCAATGACACAAAAAGTGAATTTTAAAAAATGAGGTGGGGTTATGAGTGCTGAGTCATAAGATCAACAATGGAGGATGCTCTAAAAACACACATTGCTT
The DNA here is from genome assembly GCA_036025115.1 of Ambassis agassizii. Lineage (NCBI taxonomy): Eukaryota > Metazoa > Chordata > Actinopteri > Ambassidae > Ambassis > Ambassis agassizii. Next base: position 953 of record JAVQJX010081751.1, read on the forward strand.
GAAATGACATTAACAAACTGTTGATGTATTTCTGCAAAATGTTGACATTAAGTTAGCTTTGTTTTAAATGTCTGAACACAGACTACATTTGGCACATCATATTTCACATTCATCAACCTGTGACACACATTTACACAGACACCGGATCAGACAAAGGCCCAAACTTTTATGACTTTTTTGATACTGCAGTTAAGGTTTTATGACAGAGCGGCATGATAAGTAACATGATCAGTTTTACTGGTGAAACTGGAGATGTATCTAAAAGTAAAGGAACAGTGTGTGAGGCCATCTAGTGGCAAGGTCACAGATTGCATCCTGCTACCTTACAGCTCCTTTTTCCAAGCATAAGAGAACAAATGGTGGATAAAAATAAATAGTAATTATGAGTACTGTATTCAGTTTCTGCTCTTAGATGACCTGCACAAATCTTTGAGTTTAAATCTACCATTTTACTTCTTCAAAACATTTCTGTGATCTTTCCTATTTTTTCTGTAACATTACAAATGAAGACATGTTAAATAAAGAGGTATCTGATTGGCCATGACATTTTTTAAATTTGGTTCTCTAAAACTTTTATTTAAGCTGTCAGGTTTTATGTAACTCTTTGTGGACAACAGCACAGATTTCACCTATTTTCAGTATTTTTGAAGATGCTTTTCTTTCATCATCTCATTGCAAAACCATGTGTGATACAAACTTCCTGTAGTGTACATACTCAGTGGGGGCGTTTCTGACATTTGTACATTGTTAAAAAATATATAAAATATTGAGAGAAAATTTACAGGTTAATACAGATTAAAAACACGACGGTTCTCCTCAAAGCTATTTACAAATTTCTGTACGGGTACGAGTCATCATTCAGCTGTCGAAGCAGAGAGTGGGGGGGTCAGTTTTCAGTAAGATAAGTTATATGATAAGTTACATTTGTGAATGTGACACATTGATGAAGATTCTCAGTCCTCTGGTACATTTTCACTTTTTGATTTTGGTGTACTTTTGAAAATCAACTGTAATAGGGATTTTTTTTCATCACTTTCCAACATTTTGCAGACCATGACATTCATAGATCGTTCAAAAATATACAGCCGTTAACAGATTTATACATTTCATTAGTTGTTGAGTTACAAAACAATCATAGTGTACATGGAAAGTATGTTACTGGAAAGTTTTATCAGACTTCACGTAAAGTACTGTGAAGCTTGTTTAAAAAAAAAAGATCTTCTAAAGAACGCACATCAATCACCGTTTCATTCAGTGTAAAATGCACAAATTCAGTTTTTAAATTCACTCAAGTGACAATTTCAGCATAATACCCAATGTTGCACCATAAAATACTTTAATTGACAGAAAGCACTTAAAATTAAAAGTTAAGTGGCTTTGAATAGAGAGGCCGATGTGCTCGTCAGCAGTGGCTGAAGTTAAACTATAACACACCTCCACAAAGGTTGCAACACAGAATGGACATATCCAGTTTCAGTTTACTGAGGTAGCAATTAAATTACTTTTTATCATGAAAATCTTTTACTTTTGTTCTCGTGTTTGTGTCTCTCTGTTGAAAATACTCCAGAGTAAAAGATTTTGAAATCAGGTCATTTTGTTCAATAAACCTTCGAGAAAACATTAATGCTTAGCCATCTTTAAATGAATATCCATGTAGTATATTTGCTGTTGTCATTATGGGTTGATGACATTGGGTCAGGAAACATTCCCCACTTCAGTGTGCTTTGGGGTCTACACAGCAGATTCATTTAGCTAAAAAGAAAGTAAAAATGACCACTCGGGAAAATAAAACAACCCAAAATGAACATTCATACAAGGTTTCTGTAAGGCATTCCTTCCTTGATCATCCAGTCAGTCAGTCAGTCTGCTGCTTTCCAGCAAAAACAAAGTGTCCTTAACTGAGTTATATCCACCATCTTTCCCGTCAGAACTTCACCAGCTCCTCTGTCTTCAGCACAGTTCTGGCAATGGCTTTGGTCTGTCCTGCAGCTAAGATTAGAAATTATACATACTTGAGAGCCACAACTCTGTAAAGTCATTAGATTCATGCAAGAACTGTACAGACTTTCAATGAACTGTCCCAACTGGACAGGTGGTGGGTGGAGGTACAGTCCTATCTGCAGGAGGAGCCAAGCACACTGCCCGTTGACGGTGTGGTTGCAGTAGCGCTATAGTGGGGGTAGTTGTCATTTTGCGGTGGGCTCGGGAGGATGGAGTTTCCGTTGGTGGGGGAGCAGCTGAGCTGGAGCCTCCGCAGGTATTCAGCGTGAACAGGTTTGTGGCTCTGCAGCACTTTGATGGCCTCATCCACAGTGAACCACTCCCGCTTACGACCTGCAGATGGAGACAGAGGACATGAATGGAAGCTTTCAATAAGAGGGTTTCCCAACGACACAAAAGTACACACATATTCTAATATAATACAGAATGTACTTGTCTTGATTTAAGCCACTGCAGCATGATACTAACCAGCACAATAACAAATGGTAATAAAGCAGACTGACAGTTGAAGAAGAGCCAAACTCTCAAATAAATGCATGCATATAATACATGTCAAGGCTTCAGCACAAGGACAGTGGACGCATCAGGCTCAGGTCATGATGACCTAAGTAGGTCTGGCATCCACAGCATTGACAGCTGTAATTTACTGCAGCCCAAGTACCACTGCAGCTAAGATCAACAGCCCAGATTTATAGGCACCTGTTGTCACTGCATATCCCAATGCAGTGAAACGATACAGTATAGTGAAAAGCAAAAGGTGAACTGGCGTTCAGTCGAGCCAAACAGCAGAATACAGTAAGTGCAAACATTTACAAAACTGTACCTATGTTGACAGAGTCCTCCCAGGCCTCCAGTGTTTCCGTGACAGTCAAAACATAGACGTACGTTCGGTGCTTCCGATCCTGGTTTTGCTTGAATGATCAGATAGAAAAAATAACTATTAACTTTACACAGCAAACTACTATGGAAAATTTTAAATTCTAGGATTTTTTATTTGATAAGACATGCACTTTAAACTTTTATATGTGCATTGCTGTAGAATTTAATGTGCAAGAAATCTTACCTCAAACACACCAAGCAGGCGTCCTAGCTTGCCCTTCACACCAGCCTGAGGAGAGAAGAAAACAAAATGATGGAAAAATCATTTATTCCTACTGTGCTGTTGCGTAAAGAACAGGCTGGCTCACAGTACTTATGTGATTTTTGTAAGGCAGAGATAAAAGCAGTGTTTGTAACAATCTGTGCAAAAACATTTATATTTTAGAATTGTTATTTAAATACTGGAAATGCATGCACAAACACAAAAAAATGAGCTAATAAGTTCTGCATATTTTGACCTCTGTGGCTTCACAGTATTAAAGACTGGATGTGTCCAAGACTGATGCCTGGAAAAAACCTGGCATGAACCTTGCTGGAGTACGATTACGGAAATGTAATTATGCTCCTTTCATAACAGTTGCTTTATTAATTCAGATGTATTTCACAGGATTCAGGTTACTGTCAAGACATATGACATCTGTTCTTTCCCCCTGCTCAGCATAGTTCACAGGTGTCACTCTGTCCCCGCTGAGTGTGTCGAGCGGGAGAGGTTGCAGGGTCTGTGAATGCACAGGAATCCAGCGAAGAGCCAAGTTTAGCTCGTCTGACGTGGCTGAGAACATGAGGTTCTCCACCAGCAGGACCTCTCAAATACCACCGGACTCCTCGCTCACCCAACTACTGAAACTGTAACCTTCCAAAAATCTTGCCCGTAACATGCTCCGATCATGCAGTCTGAATTTTCATACAGCAAATAAACTGTGGTCTACCTCCTGTGCACTCACTGTCTATTAAAATTGTAATAATCCTTTTACATTTGCAGAAACACTTCATGCATCCGGTTATTCCTAAAAAACTCATTTTCAATTGCTACTTTAGACAGATGGCCCTTGGATGTGGGGTAGCGCTCTATCTCTAATCTTTTTTCGAAGCACAAAATGAGAATTTAGTTCATAAAGAACAAACAGTAAAATACACCGATTTATTCACCTCCTCAAACACTTCTCGCACCGCAGCACCACACGGCTCCTCTTCTGGCTCCATCCCTCCACCGGGGACAATCCACTGGTCTGGGTGCCGACTGCTGCTTACCAGCAAAACCTGTCAAAAGAAAAGACAAATATCTTTCCTAAGACACTGAATTCATTTTCATTCTTGACGTTGATTGGCCGTCACTTACATACAAAGTGAGGGCTTGATGTGAGCTGTGACCCTTTGACCTCACACAACAAGGACAAGATGAGAAATGAGCAGTGGTGCCTTTTCTATTCATTCTCCGTTTGTTGCTTGCAAACCACAGCCTTAGTTCAGAGTAAAACAGAAGTAATGGAAAATGTGGCACAGATGATTCACACTAGATTTTACACACAAACCTAGTGTTTTAAGTTAATTAGAAGTTGACTGGGTACATTGTCTGCATCTGTGAGGAGGCAAGGGTCTCTGCGAATTCGTTGCTTTTACAAGGACACTGGCAACAGCAACTGCACATGTAGGGCAAAAAACAAAACAACTCTGACGACAGCAAAGGAGTACACAAATACAACACATTTGCAAGAAATTTACCAAACTTGGAGAACAAAAGTGGCTGTATGCAAGACTAATTCTAAGCAGAGAGGTTCACTTAGCCTTGTGTTGATGTATACATGTATTTGGACTTTTCCACATTAGTAGGTACACAGACATCTTGTTTAGACCTTCTGAAGATTACATTTATGCTGAAAGTGTAAACCGGTCCAATAACAATGTCATCTCTAGAAAAAAGCTCACCATTTCCATCTTTTCTTTCATCATCTTTTTTGTCATCACAACAAAAAAATGCACGATTTGTTTCTGTCCTGTAATTTAGCTCAAAGCCTGTGTACATCCATCACAGCATGACCCCAGAAAAAAAAAACAATGCATGCAAGCCCAGCATGAGCTCTAACATTCAGTCAGGGCTCCTTTGAGTCTCGTGGACTGCATGGGATTTGAATTACACTACAGTTGCAATGTCCATTGATACGCACAGATCAGATGCATCTGTGTCTGCGCTTTCTGGCAGTAGTTATGTGGCAATCAAAACACACACAAGCACACCTGCTGTTGACATTATTGCATTTTGCATGGAAAAGTTCAATCATCATTAAGTCTTTGACAGGACACGGGTCATAATAATATCAACAGCCAATGAAACGGGATTATGTTACATTAAGTCACAAACTCTGATGGCCCCGATGTGAGCCAAGTACATTTTATTGAACTTATCATCCTACGTGGAGAAGTGTCAAACTCTGGGAAACTCAAACTTGTTATCACGTCACTTTTTATCACCTCAACACCTATGCCAATGCAGGATACACACCACAAACAGTGAATACTTGTGTCAAGAGAGAGAAAAGTGTGTTAAGCAGCTTGTGCAACAGATGGTGACATCTACGGCAGTCACCCATCTGATCACCCTATCCAGTAATCTGACAGAGGAGTCAGTCTGTCACTTAATCCTAACTCAGCTTTCTTATAGCTTCCCTTACGTTCTCTAATGGGATTGTAACTGCAGCTACTGGCGGCCTCCTCAGGCCAAAACCGACTGTACCGATTGTGCCCGGGGGCGCTGACTGGAAGTGCTTTCCTCACGTGCCGGCCTCACCCTGACTCAACCACCTGCTTATTCCCAGACATACAGGTTATGATAGGGGTGGTGTGGTTTAACTGTGTTAAGTGCACATTCAGTAAACAATTCCCAGAGACGAAAAGGTGAAAAAAAAGTCACAACATGATGTCTTCTCAGGAGAGTGCAAACTGGAAGAAATGTGAAAAGTTGAACCTTGTACCCTGCCTGAGAAAGCTCATTGATGAAGAGGAGGGCTTCTGCCAGTAAAGTAACACAAAACAAACTGAGGGTGAACTGGTGAACTTTTGTCCTGTAAGGCAAGACACAATATTTGCAGGCAGATTTTGAGATTCTTCCATAACATCTTCATTTTAGACCAGAAAGAAACCACCCAGGATACAAATCTACATTGATATATTATAGTATTTTAATGAGTTTAATATCTGTGCACATTTAATAGTATTCGTGCACAGCACTTTATTTGTGTCACTAAATGTTTGAAGATATGTGACACAATTGACCATTTTCTTTTCGTTTTTCTGCATGTTTCAGGGATTTCAGGGGGCTGCATACTCAGGCTGTTACTGTCTAACAGTATGTGTGTCTGTGTGTTACACTGCAGCCAACCAGGCTTAAGAGACATCAGTGGTGTCAACACGTTCTGAGCCGACAGTGCGAGATGTATACAAAACAAAAGCCATGCAGCTTCCGGGGCAACAAGGACAAAGCAGATTTCTGAAAACCAAAAAGATAAAAATGGAACAAGCAGAATTGTTCCATTTTTATCTTTTTGGTTTTGTTTCCAAACATGGACTCCTGATTGTTTGGCCATCCGGTATCCAAAATACAGCAAAGGCTTGATTTAGTTTTTGATGTGATTAATTTAGGAATGTAGAGAGATGAATCTACATATTACAAATTGTATTTAATTAAGTATTTGCTTCTTCACATGTGCCCCTGAGCTGAAGGTGTTTCATAAGAGGGTGCAGCAGTGTTACTGTTGCTGCTTTTGAGTCCGTCTTAAGGACAGGTCATACATTCATTTCCAGGAGGTTTATAAAGCAGCTTCAACAAAATAATGTGCCATTTCAACTGAATGCATTTAGATTTTAGCCAACCTTTCCAAAACGTTACCAATTTTTTGAATAATTATTTCAAACTATGAATCTGGAGACCATGGTTCTTGTCCCATGTTGAGCCACCAACATGTACTTTTCCCTTAGGTTCATTTACACGTCTGGACCAAGCTTCCCTGCCATTTTCTTGACTACCTTGGCGACAACTAAAAACAACATAACTCACACCATCATGATAGATCAGCTAACAGCTCAACGAATAGCACAGAAAACCCACTTATATTTGGACAGTGGGGCAGTATGTTGGGGAAAACCTGGGAGGCAACATCACCCTCCTTCAACGTGGATAAGCACATACACAATACAAACAAAAGTCTCCAAAAGAAATTGTTAAATATACTCTTGAACTACAGGTAAAAACCAAGGAATCTATAGTTAAGCACAAAAGACGTAATGAAATGATAACTATGTTTTTTTAACGAGAGATATCAAAGCTGGTAATACAAAACAGGCTATGACAGGGAGTCCTCTGGCATGGCCTTAAACAGAAACAGCAGGCAAGAATATTCTGGAGGACATAAACACCTCCTCCTGCTCCCCAGTGAGGAACGCCTGTAGCTGTCAAATAAAGAAGGCTCCAAATGCCAGGAGGTGCCGGGAAGAGAGACTGATGGAAAGTCCACAAGGGCAGCGGCAGAATCAATAGTCCTGAGACAATAATATAGTAACTGAATTACAACAACTAATAAAGGAGTTGTTAACAGTTGAAAACAACAGAGTGAATGCCTGCATGATGGCACATCCTCTAACAGCAAGAAGCTGCTGTTTCCAGTATTTATTACAATCCGCTGTAGCACTTTCAATATCTAGCCTATGTATTGTAAACTGATAAACATGGAGGCTGTAGCTCTCTCTGCTTAAGTTACCTTAAGTTTACCCAAGTTTGTCTAACATACAAGACGACCCACCCTATTTACACACACTGGAGGAACACACAGCTTCACAACATGCAATATTAAATTGTGAAAAACAATTATGTTAGTGGTGTAAAAACAAAACAAAACTGGGCTTTCCACTGTACTCTATAGTGGCCTGCTCAGCTCTCATTGCTGTCTCTCTTCACTGTCAGGTTCCCATTTCCCCTGCAGGACTTTAATTGCTGTCACACTGTAGCTTGCCCTGAGGGCTCTGCTTTCTCCTTTCCTCCAACAGAAAACAGCTGAGTGGCATATACAGCTTCTATTTCACCACAGTTGGGTATCCTGTGTCTAGAAACTGATTTTGTATGTGTGTGTGTGTGTGTGTGTGTGTGTGTAGGCTTAATTTAATTTAAGAAAAGCATACATAAAGCCTTGAGGTGAACTACTTTAAAATGCTAGAATTATTAAGACACCACTTACAATCAGAGCATCACATTAGTTTTCCTTCTTCAATTGGTGTCATCTGTATGTATGCACAAGTAGACATGTCTGTCCAAGGCTGAAAATCCTGAGGGTGGTGCTCACACCTAAAAACCTTTGTTGTCACAATATCATAACTGTCCTTTCAGGTAAATACTAGTCGTAAGAAAAGAATCACAATGTACAGGTTCTCAGAAACACTACATAATGGAAGTGACATGAAAATGTCTTCTTATAAACTTAAAGGATCCCAACATCTGTACATGTGTAAGCAAGCAAATATGGCATTTGTGTACCTTCTCAGATATGTAGAGTTAAACAGACAAACACAGGAGATCCCAGCCAGACCTACGTGTGCCAGTCTAGTGACACCAGACTGGGCTGTATCCACTGCACACCGTGAAATACTTTGTTTATGCCATACTCAAAGAGCAAGCTCAATTTTGATAAGCAATAATATACAAAAGATATCCCCAACTTTTACACTGAATCATTAGTGAAATATTTAAAATATTTTTTGCACAGAAAAATACATAATAATATAGAACAGCATGGCTTGCAAGAGATCTTTTGTATCTTATGTATATTGCATGCAACACACTATACATACTAGGCTTGCAAAAAAAATTCACATACTCTGTTAGCTTGCAGTGTCATCGCTGATAACATTGGGAATCTGACAGCTGTTGTTTTATTCATTAGGTTCCGGTTTAAAGCACAGCTCAAATCTACTGTAATCCCCCTCTGAGGTGGTCTGAAGTATAAGCATGTCACCTAGGGGAGTCGTTAAGACACAACAACAATATGTGTCTGTCACCTCACCTTCATTATTTACATGGTGAAGGTCCCTTTAAATCCTTAACAGAATTGCTACGCAGCTGCCCGCTCAAGGCCGGCGAGATGCAGCATAATGGTGAATGGCCAGTGCCTGGTCATGGGATGCTTACCCTGCATTACATTAAAGAGACAACAGATTTGACGGATATATTTAGTAATAGATTCGTGGCCTCTGCTCTTATCCCAACATACTCTCACATACCGATGTTCAAGCTGCTATTCAAGGGGGAAAAAAACAGAAAGCGCCTCGCCCCCTCTGTTAGCTGCATGAAGCTAACAGGATGTAGTAGGCGTTTGACTTCTAAATAAGAGCGCAGCTTGGACTCAAAGCGGTTTCACGTAAAAGGTTCGAGGCCACTTGTTTTATTCTGAAAGTCATAACCGGTAGCCAAACGTTGCCGAGTGATGCTTCCTTGACAACAGCGCTTTTTCTCTACGTGCACCTCAAACTAGCCTAAACTGGATGGCCCAAGGCGCATCAGCAATAGCGGCAACAGCACAGACACACAAACCAACCAACCAAAACAGCGGGTGTAGAGCTAACATCTCAAAACACACATCATAAATCAAAATCCACGCATTACATGACAATTTTATACACAAACACCAATGCGCTCTTTCTGAATGACTGGGAGCAAATAGACAGGGGATGACTAGGCCAAAAAGTCACAACAAAACCGCGCTGCTGCATACGAGGGACACATTGTCAGATGTCTCCTACCTCTTCCTCACGTTCATTCTTGAAGCACAGACATGCTGCTCGTTTCTTGAAACCCTCGCCATCGTATGTCCTGGTCTGGTTGGGTTTGAGCTTCATTTTGAGTTTGTTCTGCCTCCCTCAAAAAGAACCGGCAAAAACAGGGAACAGCTGAGAGGACCGGTCCGAGGAATTAACAGCAGAGCCGCCGCATCGCCGCCGCTCTCTGCATCCGTGGTCCGAGATGGTCGGTCAAAGGAGAAGGATGGACGCAGGTACGAGAGACACTATTCTTTGCCTTCCCACACAAAATAAGAGCATGTAAGTCAAGTCGCCAAATGCAACCTGTGATCTCCGGTTGGTGTGTGGAAGAGTCCCGAGAGCAGCGATCTTATGTAGACTACAGCCTACACAGCACAGCCCTCCTTTGGTCCCATCTGCGCATGGCCGCTGACTCAATGCAATGAACGCGCAGGCTGGAGGTTCAGATCACTCCTCTGAGCTAGAGATGAGCTCATTGGCTGGGCTGCTCTGAGGGGGCGGGGCTACGTCACTGCTCAAAACCAACACTGAAATGCGTATTTCAAGCAGTGCCGCAAACTTGTTCACAGACATCAGAACATTCAGACCAGTTGAAAGCGCCTCACCTATACCTCATCCGGTATCTCTCAATATATAGTTCTGAAAACTACACACCATTCATTCAGTTCATTTTAGATTTTCCATTTTATGTTTTTTCTATTTTATGATCTGTGACATTTTTAATAATAAATAAATAAATAAATAAGGTGTAAAATGTGCTCATGCAAAGAAAAGTCGGCTGTCTCCTGTGAAAAAGGATTACTTTCCAACAGGAAACAGATGGACAAAAATGTCACAAATGAAATGTAATGAGTTCAATTCCAAGTAATTCTCAAATCAAAGCTTTAAAATCCCCCAAATATGTGTTAATCATGTTAATTATAAGGTCCTGCCTCCTCTCAGATTATTAAGGATCAGCTCTGTATAATGCTGCTACCTAAAATCCAGCACATAAAACCCCTCCTGTTATATCATGTTTCTGTCATACAATTAACTGTGACCGTTTTATTGCACTTATGAGTTCTGCCTTTTGTCCTTGTGTTTGCCAATGATAAATTTCATATATTTAAAGTGCCTGCATTCTTAAACTTAAACACTTAAACTTAAATTGTAACTTCTCCTGTAATTATACACATTTTTGGTGAAAGTGTGCAAAAAATCACGTACTACATGCTCAGGCCAGTGTGTTGAGAAATCAGTGCGTGACTCCCGGTTATTACTGAATTTACATCATATCTTATTTGCATATATATATGCAATATGCTATATATAGATAGATAGATAGATAGATAGATAGATAGATAGATAGATAGATAGATAGATAGTGTTGGTGACACACACACTAGTTGTGGAGAAAGGTGTTGTAACACGCTCCTTCACCCTTAGTTCACCTTTGACCTGCTGACTTAGCAAGACCCGTATGTTGTAACAACAGATAACATAGAAAAGCCAAGTGACCTATAGAGAAGACAGATCCATGAAATATTTAGATTAGATCAAAGTGGACCTGACTGACACAATCCAGTTGCTTGTGAAGATAATCAGCTACCAAAATGTGGCCAACATTTGTAAATAACTTCACAGGCTAATGACAGTAAAATGGTTTAAACAAACAAAAAAACAGAGAGCACCTATGAATGAGAAAAAACTCCAAAAAGCAGATTCTACATATTCATATCTGTTTGTGGGGGCATCAGCACCTGAATCACATCTCTCTAATTTACTGAAGATCAATGACAGCGGTTTAGAGGTTACAGGACTAACCAGTGAGATCACTGCCATCATGAGACGGACACCCAAACAAATTCACATTAAATCCTTCTTATCCACAAACTTTGAATGAAACATGGAGGTAATGGCCAGTACACAGAAGTCATGTTGTCATTTTAATCTCAGAGATCATCATGGGCTCTGATGTAAATACAATAAGCCAGCAGGTCATTGTGTTACTGGAAGTCAAACAGCATCATCATCTTATTTTGGAAGGTTATACTGAATGTACACTGATATGATCAATGAA
>JAVQJX010081780.1:0-12130 GCA_036025115.1 Ambassis agassizii
CTCCTCCTCCTCCTCCTCTCTCTCTCTCTCTTACTCGCTCTTTTGTTGTCAGCAAGAAGAAGAAAGAAGCTTGTCAGAGGTGTCTCGGCACAATGGGACAGGTGGATTGGATGGAGAAAGACATATGCGTGAGCGCATGAGTCTCTTAGAGGGATAAAAGAGCTCAATAGTGCTTGATTATCAATAGGCTGATGATGATGAATATCTTTGATGGCGGGTTTTAAAAAGAAGAAGCAGCAGCAGCAGCCGCCTATTTATGGTTCCTCTCTCAGTGATCTCTTCATGGCAGACAACAAGGAAGGAGGGAAAAAGTGACAAAGATGAAAAGATTGAAGGGAGGAGAGGAAGGGTGTCTTTTGTCACATCAAGCCGAAGCAAAGAGGAGGAAATGAGAAAGAAAGCATAAAGACTCTTCAACAGGGCCTGTGAGGGAAGGAGGAGGAAAAGCTCGCAGGAGTTAGAAATCAGAGTGTGTTTGAGTCACTGCAGTGTGAGCGCTGATCATTAGAGGGTGCTGCTTCCAGATGGGAAGCCCCAGAGGAGGAAATGATGAGAAACTTTATTGATAAAACTTTTCATTGTCATAAACAAGAACTGTAATTATGATGGCAAAGATTATGATAATAACTGACGTCACTTTAGATTTGAATTTGTCAGGGGATTATTCTGATGAAAAACAGCAACATCAAAACACGTCAGCACGACTTGTGACTGCTGCGTCCAATGAGTGTCAGAAAAAAAGTTGATCTAAAGCAGAAAGAAGTTCACTTTTCTTTTTGTGACAATTTCAAGACCGCTAACTGGAAAAATAATGGATGACGCCTCTGTGGTGTCACCGGAGAGTGAAGCGCTGTGATAGGACAACTGGCTGTCAGTCAAAGCGCTCACAAAGCCCATAATTCAGTGTGATTTAAAGTGTGAATGTAATTAAAAGGAGTGAGTTGTAAAAACATTGAGCCCCCGTAAAGTTGATACTAGAAGGAAACTTATCAATAGAGAGCAGAATCAGCTCCCCCCCCCCCCACCCCGTCAGCCTGTTTTCAGAGTTCCACTCAGGACTGGAGTGCGATCAGGTGAAATGGTGGTGAGTTAAAAAACATCGAAATGACAAGTGTAAATGAGGCCTGAGCAAGATGAGGAGAGAGAGATGAAGAGGACTCCTCCAGTCAGGTATATACAGCACACACACACACACACACACACACACACACACCGTATTATGGTTCTCGGTTTGAAGATTTACCGGGTCCTGATCTCATTCTGATCAAATCCAACATGTTCACCAATCCAATTTCCAAACAAAATTTCTTCTCTGAAGTGGAACTAATTCTGACTCGCAGCACTAATGTAGTTTTTTTCACAGCCCCCCCCCCCCCCCTTCACACACACACACACTCCTCTCTGTCTGTCAAGCATTTCCTCCATGTTTTGTTCCTCCACGTGTGCAGTGTGTCTGCTTACACAGCACACAAACACATGGTTCAGATAACATGGCAGCAGTTATCAAGCCTGAGCGGCTCCTCTGGACAGCAGCAGAGACGGGAGGCTGTCATCAGGAGACGTTACAGAGGCTGAGACAGACATGCAGAACAAAAAGACACACTCCCAGTGTTTATGGAGATTTTACAGTCAGATATAAAAACAGATTTCATCAAGTTTTTCTTATGTGATGCAACGAATGGAAACATTAGTCCAACACATGAAAATAAATGATGCTGTGACACATCAGACGTGTACTGCTGAAGTGAGACGTCAACAAAAGCCAGTGAGGAGGAGGGAGGGGATCTGTGGACACGTCAGGCTCACAGAGACGGAGACGGACGGCGTCCTTCACTGCAGGACTGACAACAACTCGACCAGGACCGAGCTCTTCATTAAAAACACAGCTCCTCCTCTGCAGAGCTGGAGAGGAGCAGAGGTCAGGGCCTGGCTGTCCCTGCATTATTACTGTGCTTATAAAACAATCATGTCCAGAGAGGACAGAGAGGAGGCGCGATTAAATAACTGCTGAGCAGCAAAACGCCTCCAACTCACAGACGTCTGAATAAATGAACTGAACTGAACACCAACATTCGGAGTGGGCGTGGTGAGAGAGGAGGAGCTCCACACAGGTCAAACCATGTTATCATCCGTCACTCAGCAAAGCTTCATGAACTAAAACCTGTCACTTGTGAACACACTGAGCTGCAGTCACATCAGCTCTCCTTCCTGCCTCAGAACACACACCTCTTATTTCAAAGAAAAGCATTTCAAATCCAAATGCATGCTCACTGTTTTTCATCTCTGCTGACAGAAATCTGGATTGTTCTCTTTTCTGGGACAATGTCATGGCACCACCCGCCTCCACCCGCCTGATAGGAGCGATGCGGGGCTGAGACGAGACAGCCAGCTTTTGTCTCGCTGCGTTCCACACACCTTTTCACAGCTGTTAGCGTGTCTGCGCCACAGGTGTGGGGGGGGGGGTTGTGTTGTAATCCACTTTGTTGCGTGACGAGATACAAGTGTGAGAAAGCGACCTGTGGGCCGCGCGGCGCCTCCTCCAGCAGCAGCGTGTTCGGACTCCGTCACGCCTCTTCCTGTCCGTTTGTGGACTGCTCTATCTCTGCTCTCCATCCGTCCTCCTTCCATTCACCTGCTCTCATCACTCCAGTTATTGTCCTCACTCTGTCCCGTTAAACCCTCAGCGGGGCTGTGAGTTTCCGCTCAGTTTCTGGGGGCATAAAGTAGGTATCAGAGGTGAAATATGTGCCAGCAGATCAATGATGTGAATGTGTGAGAGAGCCTGCCTTCAGCTGCCCTTCAGGTCAGTCTTCATGAGGGGCAGCCATTTTGTTTTGTGTGTCTGTGGTCACAAACAGCACAACGATGTGAACCAACAGACTTCAGCTGCTGCTTGCAGGCCGTCAGGTGTGAAATCTCATGCTTTATTGCTGAGCCCATAAATAAATAAAGCCATTATCATCCAGCCAAGGAGCAGGAGGAGGAGGAGGAGCAGGAGGAGCAGCAGGAGGAGGAGGAGCAGGAGCAGCAGGAGGAGGAGGAGCACGCCAGCCGCTGCATCAGTCAGTGTACACAAACACTGTGTGAACCCTGTGTGGGTCAGAGAGCAGACAGTGTGTGTGTGTGTGTGTGTGTGTGTGTGTGTGCAGAGTAACAGTGATTCAGGCAGAAAGCTGCAGGTCAGACTGATGCTCTCTGAATGTTGGTCATGTGATCCATCATGGCTTCCTGCCTGTTGCTGAGCAGAGCTTTTTGTTTCTGTGTTTTTGTCTTTTAGCTGAGCTCAGCAAAAACTCGGTTTGTCCTCATATCACATAAAAGCTGCTTTTAGCCTGCGAGGCCTCCTGACCTCTGCCAGCCTCATTATCTCTCCTCCTTTCTTCTTCGTGTCTTTATGACCCCCCTCCCTCTCTGGCTCCTGCAGTGCCAGGTTGATCCAGTAAAACATCTGTTTCTAAGAAAGCTGGCACCGTAAACGGCCCCCAGCCCCTCGGCCTCTTTACGAGGACGCTCAGTCTGAACTAACAGCGGCAGAACGGCACTCTGAGGTGCTGTCCTCCCTCCTCCTGTCACATATTCCTCACGCTGAAAGGAGCTCTGGAGGCATCTCCTGGCTCCCTCCTCCTCCTCCTCCTCCTCCCTGTCTTGTTTATTGTTTTACAGCTGCTGTATTTATTTAAGATGTGACACCTTCAGAACAGCAGCTGTCTCTGCTGTGACTTCTCAGCTTCAGTTAGGACACGTCCACACGGAGACAAACACTGTCCATAAAGACAGCATCGTTTCACTAAATCTGTGCGTCCACATGTATCTACACAAACCACTGAACACACTGCAGTACATATGCCAGGCCGGTGAGAAAAGAAGACATTGAGGATGCTCCAAAAACTCCTGTGATGTGAGCAGAATCAGACGGATGTAAAAACATGTGGTGCGTGTTGTTCTCCATGTCCACGTGCTGCTCGCAGTGGGAGCAGAACATTTAGCTGGAAAAGCAACAAGTCCATCCGCTCTGAGAGCTGGTTTCAAAAGTTAAAACCGGCTCACGTGGATGAAACGACCACATGATAAAAACCTTTAGTGGACAGTGGTCTCCGTGTGGGCGGAGCCTCAGGTCACTCCAGTTCATCCTGTCATATTTCATCTTTATGAGGAACTTTTCTTTCTTAACTTATGACACTTTAAAGAAGCCCCTGAGGGACAGATGCCTTCTGAGAGTGGAGGTCAAAGGTCAGCAGGTATCCTCTGCTAACACCTGTTGAACCTGAACCTTCCAGCCCGACCACATGAAGACAGAGACCGGCGTACGCGCTGATGACGAGGATTTAAAAATGGAGGCAGGCTGCAGGAACTCTTGTTCAGCTGTCACTAAGATTATTTAAAATCAGAGTGTTGTGATCAGTTTCAGCCGAGTTCCTCTGTATCTAAATGAAATCTGCACTTTCTTCACTTCCATAATAAAGAGTGTACTTTCGCTGTGTTTCAGTTCCTCTCTGGTTTTATTCATTTAACAGGGACAATGAGCCGTCTGATACTCATCGTCTGATTCTCGTATTGTTTCAGCTCCGCTCCTGCTGTGGACACTTTCCTCTGCTGCAGAGCCTTCCAAAGCTTATCGTCCTCTCAGATAACACACAGATGAAGAGCAGAGTCCAGCATGCAGCTCTCTCTGTGGTTCCTGCTGCAGTCCAGTCAACCGGCGAGAACACGTGTCTGCTCTTATTAAACTAAATGACAGAGGAAAATAGCCGGGAGCAAAGGCAAACACAATGCATTTGTCCAAGTAATCACACTAATGTACTTTTGCCTATTGTACATTCAGTTATTCAAAGTTTTATTTTTCTCTTTTTGTCTCTCTGGAGCTCATAAATCAAGATGTAAATTAAAGCTGAGGCTGCGCCGTCAGGAAGTACCAGTCTATTATCTGCAGAGTATTGCTCCATGTAAATGGAATGAATCAGAGGGGCGGGCGGCTCGCGGTGCAGCCTGCACTCTGAAGATAAATTTATATGCATGTTGGACTGTTACACTTGGATTAAAATACAATTTTGCATGATATCTATTGTTTAAAGCAGGAAATGGATTTTTCACTTGTCAAATAGAAGCAGTGACGTTTGACACAGACTGACGGAGCTGCAGGCCTGTGGGTGGAGCCTCCGCCACAGGAAGCAGCTGCAGCTTGAATGAAAAGTTTGATTCTATTCTAATAAAACTAGATGAAGTCAGAAACATGAATCCAAACACTCAGAGAACCAACAGGCAGTGCAGACAAAACAATACATATGATGACAACATGTTTATATCTGCTATAAAGCTCCACATTTTCACATTAACTGACTGACTTTGGCCCTAGAGGCTGCAGAGGGAACTGCAACACCAACACCGTGGTGGGATGTGTAGAGGAAACCTGCACAGGCGTCCTGCCGGTCTGTGTGCGGGTGGAGGACCAGGTCCAAACAGACCTCCATCACCATGATAAAGTACAGAACCACAAAGCGTGCAGGTGTTTGTCACAGTGAACACTACAGGAGGTGCAGAGGGGACGTCTGCTCCCACACAGGGACCACCAAGAGCTTCAGTCAGCTGTCTTCAGCCCTAAAGTGACGCCTGCCTCACAGAGACGCTGCCAGCCTCAGCCATGTTGATGAATGTTATGACGCCTGTACAGGGAGACTTTCACAGAACTCATTTTGGAGAAAATCACCGTTTCACTGAAGTTTGTGTAGACAGATGCTGCTACCACAGAAACTGATTCTCTTCAGGAACCTGCGGTCTGCAGACGGTGTCTGTGACATGTCCAGCAGACACTGTCCTAAAATCCTGTTTATCACAACGTCTGTGTGGAGGCTGCGTCTGTTGGCAGTGACCAACACCTCCTAAAAGAGGTGGAGCCTGAAGCCACTTAAAGACACCACACACTGAATTCTGCATAACTTGTTGTCAGCAGTAAAAACATTCTCCATGTTTAGTTATCATTACAAGTGATCAATCATTTTTGTATAAGGCTAAAAAACCTGTTAAGATGGAGGCTCACTGATCCACAGGTTTTATTATCGGAGAGCAGTGGACGCCACGTCTCTGCCGGCTGTGGTGGATTGTGGTTTGTGACTCTCTGCTGCCTGGAGTGGAAGTGATGGGTCAGAGGGCGATGGAGGAGGAGGAGGTTTCACTGCTCAGCCATTTTTAGCAGGTGGAGGTGTTTGACTACTTTCAGCACAGAGAGAAACACACGCGGACAGGAAGTGCGTCTGCTGTGTGCTGATACACATTTCAAACGACAAAGTGAGACAGGAGGAAAAACATCTGAGAAGAAGTGAAAGACCGCTCCTCTCACACAACAACAAGTGTCTGAGCTGAACACATTGACTTTCCTATGATCACATGACGCCCTGTCAGCTAGAAAACAGCCCATACGTCCCAATCAACACATTTTGATTCTTTGCAGCAACCATCATACTATTAAAATGATTCTGAGTTCAACAGTAATCAGAAGCTGCTACTTAAAACTATATCTTAAAAATATGTGGCCGTCCAGCCATCATCGTTTCTGATGTGTTCTACCTACAAAAGGCAGCAAGAAGACAGAAAAAGAAGAGCTGATCGTGCTGACCACCAGCGGAGCGGCTAGCCTAGCTTTAGCATCCCTCCGTTTGTTTTGGAGGCACAAACAGTATTCAGAGAACTCATGGATGTGTGTCAGCAGCTCAGCTACCTGTGCTCCACAGAGGGCAGACGTTGAGCCTCTGGTGGATGCAACCCCCCCCCCCTCCGTCCTCACACGGTGCCGATTAGCTCCTCAGGCTCATTAGTCATGCATATTTAAATGGAGCATATGCTGCTGCTGTTTTATTTGCATTCTTTAGCCTCAGCGGGGAAGAAGATTCATTTGCTACTTGCATCAGCCCACCAGAGATGGAAATAGCTGCAGACCTGTTTTAGAATCGAGTAACCAACAACAACAGCGGCCATTATGTGCTTCTCTCCTCCTCCTCTATCCATCCATGTTCTCCTGCCCACTGACTCTTTAATTATGTGCTGTGGTCCTTTTTTTCCTGGAGAGAAAGTACAACTGACATGTTTACACTCTGATGAACTCACATTCAGGTCGAACACAGAGTGACGATGAGACTCACAGCACAGTGCAGAAGGAAAGAGTCCAGCCACACACGAACAGGAAGCACCAACATGTCAGAAGGCCAGTGAGGGATCAGGAGGATCCACTGAACTCTCAGCCAACATGTGATCCTCATTACAGATTTTTTTGTCCGTCTGCTCTGATGCTTTTTTAATCATGATGATGGCTCTATATTCTCCTGTTCCTTCTGATGAAGTCTGTGATCCACAAACGCTCTGTTTCCCCTGAAAAACACTTCAAACCTCGAGTTTAATGTGAACGCAGAGAGGAAGGAAGCCGGACTGCCAAAAGCCCTTTCTAACCAACATCCTGAGATCTGCTGAAGGGGGATCACTCAAAGAAAAGCGGCCTGTGCTTACGTTTCAGGGTGACGCGTCCTTTGGGACACAGTGAGGACACAAACGACCTGAGACACAAAGAGTCAGAAGACACTCTGAGGAGCTCAGCTCTGATCACTTAAAAGCATCAGAAGCTGCTGCCTGTAGGAGGGATAGACTGTAGAAAAAGCAGGTTGCTGTTGAACCCGCAGCATCTCAGTCATCCAAACCCACTGCGTCTGCTCCGCTCACACGCGAAGCCAACTTTCTTCTTTGCTTCCAGAATCAAGAGCTCCCAGTTAATACATGCTGACATATGGCAGGCGAGCAGGGGTGTGAGGAAAACGCTTCTCATCACAAGAAGACGTATTCACAAACACACCAGCAGCTCTTAATGTGTTTATCGTTTTATCCATAATTTTTCTCATCTTAAAAGAAAGAATGAAATATTTGTTTACTTCAGTCTGAAGCTGAGCAGATGGAGCGCCGCGCAGTCTGCTTTCAAAGACTTTCCTCACAGACATGTAAAGTGTGCTCACAATGTTCACACCCTGCAGCCTGAGCTGGAGTTCAGTTCAGTTTCCCCCTGTAAACAGCACTGCTGAGCAGATCAAATAATAAAACACTGCAGTTAATTATACAAAAGACTGCAGTTCATGTAACAAGAGACACAAACATGGAGTCAAACTGTGGCTCCGTCTCTGCGAAGCTTCACCAACCACACACATCTGGATCAGAAGTATTCATCACGAATCTGTACCTCTAAAAATGCAAACATTACTAAAGACAGTTCGCTAGCTGTCAGAACCAAGCAGGAAGAAGCTGCAGGGTGAAAACATTTTTATTTACTGCAGCTTTCCTATAAAGACTTTAAACTGCTTGTTTTATTGATTTTAAATTGGTGAATTATTTTAAATTGTTTTACATCATCATTACATCATGTGGCTTTTAAACTGTTCTTTTCTTTCTTTTCTTCTGTAAATCTCTATGAATTCCTTTGTGTAAGAATGCTGCTATACAAATACATTTGCTTTGCCTTGTTGCGTTTCTATCTAATATAATATCTGGAGCAGAGGAGCTCAGCTGGACGACTTCAGAGACAGAACGTTTTATTTTCTGTCCCCACAGAAAATCATAAGAAAGACAGAATAAATGAGAATAAACACCTTCACAGCTTCAGACGGTTTTCTCACTGCAAATGAAAACAGATTAAAATAATCCCATTTTAAATGAGGAGATAACCAGCAGCTAACTGCTCTGAGGTACGTCAGTCAGAGACGCCTTTAGCCAATCAGGACAAAGCTGTGACATCACACAGGTGTTTCCAGAGTGCACACAGCGTCACACCCTGACACCCTCGTGTGCCTCACTCCGTCCCTCTATCGCTCACCTGTTAGCGCACGTCTCCGTCTTTTGTCCAGCCGTCCAATCAGGAGCAGCAGCAGCCAAACATTTCCTCCTTTGATTCAGGCTGATGCTCAAAGCCATCGCTCTGCTGAGCTGCCTGCAGGATGGAAGGAGGCTCAGAGTGATTACTGCTGCTTCCTGTCTGCAGGCATCAGCTGATGGAAGGAGCAAAAACAACATCAGATGTAGTTTGAAAATTGAAATGTTTGATCTTTGGATCTCATCTTTTCTCTGTTATTCTGTCTCCACTCCAGGCTTCAGGCTAATGTTATGCATTCAGCTCCATTTGTCACCATGAAGACAGATCCCTGTCACTGTTACACACATGGCAGCAGTCAAAGAGCAATTATCAACCAGCACAGCAGGGGGGATGTGGATCATTCAGGATTTCATCATTTAGAAACATGATCTCATTTTATGCACATAATACAAAAACCTGATCAATCATATGGATAAAATCATGTGGATCATTAATGCAGGACTCAGTGTGTGTCGGACATCCAGCAGTGGTTTGTTTTCTGCTGTGTGTCATCAGCACCACATGGGAGAAAAGATGCTTCCTAAGGAGAGAATATGATGAAGGAAGCTGACAAACAAATGACCTCCTCTTATCAGTCTAAATGCTACAGGCTAATTAGCATACAGGAAGAGATCTGAAACATGAAACTGAAGTCTGAATGTCTGTTAAACTGCAGTGACGACCCTTCAGCAGGCTGCTTTCATGTGTTTACAAACCAAAACTCACTTTTCTGACGCTGAGTGAGTTTAGAGAGTCCCAGACTGACTGGAATGGAAATGCTAACAAACATGGCCGCTAGCTGCAGCTGAGTAAAGTCAGAGCAGACAAAAGGAAGGAGGAGGAGCAGTCCCTGTCTCTGACACTTCATCAATACGCGGAGCATCAGAGCGAACAGTAATCCCTCACTGCAGCATGTGTCCCTGACTTATATCAGATATGATTTTCTGCTGTTTTAATCCTCCTCCTCTGTGTCAGCTTCACCTATCGTGCACCTTTTTTCCACTAAATCTATGTAAACATTCCCAGCATACCGATCGCTGTTGACACAACCCACACACACCTACACACACACACACACTGACTGCAGTATCAGTGTAAACCCTGAGGGTCCACGTGTCTGTTGGTACCAGCTGGTCTGAGCAAATCCAGTTCCTGCTTCACTGGATGTTATTCAAAGAGAGACGTGAATGTAAACAAAGAGCAGATCCATGTTTGCCTGAGTGTGCGTTAGACCTGAAGGGACACAGCGTAACACAAAACACTGTGCAAAGCGCTGCTGAGAGAACACTGACAGAACATCCCTGTTAATGAGTCCTGACACATCAGAGTCCCCAAACACAGCTCTGACAGCTAGCATGGAGCATTAGCACTTAGCATGTGTGTAGGAGATTGTGGTGTGTTTGAGTCACACTGAACTGACAGCATGAACATCACAGGACCAGACCAGGACCAGAGCTGGACCAGGATTAGACCAGAACCAGACCAAGACCAGGACCAGAGCTGGATCAGCAGCAGCTCACAGCAAACTGTCTGCATGCAGTCAGTATGTAGCTAAAGCGTTTCACAACATAACACGTTAGCTTAGCATAAGACAGACAGCAGCTTGAACTGGCTGATTCAACAGAGGCTACATGCTAACTGCTAACACAGTGTGTGTGTGTGAGGATCTCACGGTTTCAGTCGTAGCAGCTGCTGTCTCCACGTGTGTCCCTGTAATGACTCAGTCTTATCCTTCATATATACAGTATATACAGTGCATGTGTCCCATGTGTGTGTCCCTGAAGGAGCAGCGCTCACACACAGCAGCCTGCCTACCTCTACAAGTGCTCTGTAATTTGTGCAGCATCAATCAGAGGTGAACTCTTTCAAAGTTGTGTTGTTGTTGTGTGAAGCTCTCAGGCTGCTGCTCTTATTTCATCTTCTAAAAAATGTAATTACATAGAAGTCCTTTTGAATTTGTTTCGAGCTTCAGGAGAACATTATAAGCCGGACTGGTTTCAAAGAGCCGGACTGCTGCGCTCTGTGTGATGTTCAGAGAGCAGCAGAGAGGCCTGAACACCGAGCAGCTGAGTCCAGGAGCTGCAGACACTTTACCATGCTGATGAAGATCAGGTACGAACGTTCCACATGAAGGAAACCTGCTTTAGACGATGTGTTAGACACACACACACACACACACACACACACACACGTGTCTCCGTCAGCCCGTCTGGCAGCTCTTCGTCCGTCTCCTCTCCCTCTTATCAGCCTCCTCCTCTCTTTGTTACTTACTGTCTCCCTCCCTGTTTATTTTTATGCCGTGGAGCTCATCGGAAACCTGACCCATGCAGCCTGCAGCTGTCTATCTGCCTGTCAGAAGCTGCTCAGCTCTGCCCTAATATGTCGCCTGGCTGGCTGCTATTATTAGGCCTACAGTAACAGCAGCAGCAAACAGGGAGCAGACAACACATTCAGCTGCATGCACTGTGTGTAATGATCAGACAGACTGCAGCTCCTCCTCTCTGTTAACATGTTTACAGCTGCTGGAGAAACGTTTAGCTTGAGCCTGCACACCGAGCCACACCAAGAGAACCATCAGAACAGGTTCATCCATCCTTCTTTACAGTGTAATGCCTGATTCATACGTTTTACCTCCTGAAGTTCTCCAACAAATCGTAAACTTTTAAAAAGCAGTTGTTTCAAAATCATTCAGAGAAAAACAAACAACAACGATAATCTCAGAACCTGGATATTAATTCAACTAGACTTTCAGTCATTTTACAATTTCTGAATAAACCATTGATTAAATACATGTTAAGTTTTAACAATTGGAATCCGAAACGTTAATCTCACACTTAAACACTAACATATTTGTGGAGCTAAGTGAATATTTGTAAATCACAATAAATAAAGCTTCAGAGAGAAAATGTGTGTGTGGAGGCCCCTCCTGATCCTCTGATTCTGTCTGTTGTTTGTTTCACTGAATCATC
Organism: Ambassis agassizii; assembly: GCA_036025115.1. Lineage (NCBI taxonomy): Eukaryota > Metazoa > Chordata > Actinopteri > Ambassidae > Ambassis > Ambassis agassizii. Next base: position 11,848 of record JAVQJX010081780.1, read on the forward strand.
GTGAAAGTGTCCGACTCTTCCTGTTTCAGTGAACAATGGAGAGAGAGAGAGACAGACAGACAGACAGAGAGAGAGACACAGAGAGAGACAGACAGACAGAGAGAGAGAGAGAGAAAGACAGACAGAGAGAGAGAGAGACACACAGAGAGAGAGAGAGACAGACAGACAGAGAGAGAGAGACACAGAGAGAGACACAGAGAGAGACAGACAGAGAGACAGAGAGAGACACAGAGAGAGAGAGAGAGAGAAAGACAGACAGAGAGAGAGAGAGACACACAGAGAG
>JAVQJX010081900.1:0-12115 GCA_036025115.1 Ambassis agassizii
CTTCACACTTGCTAATCCCATTGTATCCCATAAAGCTGCTTTGATACTAACAGATACTTACATGTGTGCCAAGTAAGGGAAAACACTCCAGGCACTGTAATTTTGGGGCTAAACCCACAGTGGATGACATAGCAAGTGATAATAAGTGTTTGTGGCTAAGTGTGTATGCGTGTGTTTACGTACATAGGAGTGCAATTACAGAGGCCAGGTGTGTGCAGCTATACTTAACCCATTTCTTTGTCGTGTTGTGACTGCAAAACCAAAGTGTATGGGTGGCATTTTAGTCACCTTTTGAGGGGCCAATGAAATGTGTGTCCATAAGATCAGAAGCTGACTCAAAAATCTGTGCCTGGGTGGGCTGTCATGTCATGTGCACAGCAGGGGACATTGACAGAGACAGTGATTCGGATACTACGTGAAAATGAAGTAGATTAGGACCACAGATCCCTGGGGAGAGAGGTAGAGAGAGAGAGAGAGAGACGAGGTCAGGTAGGAGGGCTATAAAAGCACTGGCTAACTTCATTGGAATATGCACTTAATGTCAGTCTGGGTATGAGTGCAGATCTGGGATGCTGGTGTCTTTCTGTGAATCATCTGACTGAAGCAGGTTAATGTGTCAATAAGTATGCTTAGGTGAGTGCATATGCTGAACTGTGATTTTTTTGATTATTTATATTGTTGTACATGTTATATTCTCTGCAAATGTATTATTTAAAATGTGATGAAAATGTACATGTTGAGGTAATATTTTTTTCATAATGGCCATTTATAATTCACTTTTCTTGCCATTTTTCCTCTTATACCAGCAGGGGGACTTTTTAAAGGAGGCGAAGATTGACAAGTCAAAAAGATGCAGAAGTTGCAGAAGAGTTTTGCCTGTTTTTTGCTTCTCTGTTGTGTCTGCTTGACTGAATGCCGAGTGCTCAAGTTTGTTGTAGCTGTAAGTTTCTCTCCCTTTTCCTCTCTCTCTCTCTGCCTTTACATAATTGATAATGATGACATTTGAAGATTTTATTGCAGTTTCACATTCAGCTGGGTTGGAACACGGTGTTATGACACAAAAGATGTTTGGACAGTATTACTGACAGCAGTTATTTGCTGAAAGCTGTGATTTTAACGTAATCTGGAAGCTACTTTTGCTGATTACACTGTTTTTTTTCTGCCCAGTGTGTATTATTATATTTATACTTTTGTGTGACAAAGGATTACTTTGAGCCTCAACTCCAGCACTGTCAGGCATATCTCTCCCAGACACTACAGCTTTGCTTGTAAACCTCTTTACATAATACCTCGACACACTGAAAATCACATATGTTCTTATATGATGTGACACTCTCTGGTCATCTTTTATAGCTGTGACCGCTTTCTACTGTCTACAGTGCAGAATACATCTTCTGCAGCTTTTTTTTAAGTGTTTTTTAAGTGTATGATTTAGTTTAGTTTAGAAATCAGGCATATCTTTGGCAAATTTCTGTATATTTACATTTACTTAACTCTGTTTTCATTCATGAATATTTTGTTTTTTTATGTACTTTAATCCTATTTTAGTAGAAACTGTAATACCTGTGAGGGAACTTATTTTTCCTGAGATTTCAGATAGTGACTGCAGATCACTGTGGTGTGAATCAGATAACTCTATAATCCAGTTTGGGTTTATGTCACAGTTTAGAAAGTCGTTGATAGTCTAATGGCCCAGTGCCCATATTTGGGTCTTGAAAATCATCATCTCGTCTGTGGCCTCAAATCCAGACTGATCTGTCCACATCACATGTTTCTATTTATGGCTGTGCCCTTAATTACACAGTGTAATGGTGCAGCAACAGCAGCAGCATGACATCTGAATTCACGTGACGTTATCTGTTCTGACTTTGAAGGTGTTCCGACATGGTGATCGATCGCCTATTGAGTCATATCCCAGGGATCCACATGGGGAGGAAGTTTGGGCTCAGGGCTTCGGACAGCTCACTGAGGTATGTGTGTGCAAGTGTGTCATCAGTTTGTCTACAAGGATTTGTCACAAAACAGCTGCTTAAAGTGTATGAAGCATAAAAAATCAAACCAGGTAAACTATTTTCCTCCTGAACAGAGTAGGAATGGTTAAAGTGCACTGGCATGGATGCTTTTATTCTCTTATAATTCTACATTATACAATGACTGTCTAATAGACTTAAATCTTATGATGAGAGAAAAGCTTGTTGCTCAGAGTTTTAATTAAATTCCTTCCTACTGTGACTTTGTTTGTTGCTCTCTGGCAATTAGCTAGTTCACAGTCGATACACTTATTTTGGTGTGCTCTTGGAGGCGCAGTAGAAGGGGTGAAATTTGTTATTCTATGTAAATAAGTTAAATCGAATCATAAATCTGCCAAGCTGTCAACGAAAAGGTCAGATTCTACAAAAAAAAAAGTTAACTGTGCCGGCAATTTTCCTTTCAGCTGGGCATGAAACAGCAGTTTGAGCTGGGTAGGTTTCTAAGGAGGCGTTATGGAAACTTTCTCAGTGAGGACTACAACAACAAAGAGGTACGAGTTTATTTGAGCGTGCTTATATTCTTGTTTTCTCATCCCTGTCCCCTGCCATGTATGCCCTTGCTCCAACTTGTGAAGTAGTTAACATATGGTCAGTCACCATCTATAATGGCTGTTACCACATACGAGTTAATTAGGATGAGTCATGTGGGTGATATCACTGCCGTGGCCTTGTATTATGCTAAAACATGTGGTCCCTGGGTTCCATGTACAGTACAGTAGGCAACATGTATGCATGTGGGTTCAGTGTGCCCCGGGCTGCATGCTCAGTGTACTGTCATTATAAGGATATGATTTATACTTCCCTTTCCTGTGTCAGCGTTGTTTTTTCCTGCACTCACTGCCTTCCTTTTTCCTCTTGCCCTCCTTCCTCTCACCATCCTTTGTTATTAAGTCTTGACTAACATGCAATTACTACAAAAATAACTCCTCTCACTACCTGTCTGTGGCAATTTGTTACCAGAATCTCAGTCAACTTATATACCGTAACTGTTTTTTTCTGCACAGCCATGTCTGCTTTAATTTCTCTTAAAAAAAAAAAAAAAAGCATTCTTGGTATCACAGGAACATCCAACCTTATCAGTGTGCTTTACCGTGTGCAAAACCTGACACAGAGTGACAGAGATCTAGACGAGCGAAGGCTGATGTCAGGATAGATCACAATAAGACAGATCTTCCCCTCCTTTCCCTCCCTCTCTTTTTCATTTGGATCTCTTCTGACTCCCTCCCTCTTCATGTTCAGGGAATACCTCAGCTGACTTGGGATAAATACGCTTCATTCAAGTCACAATGCTGCTTTGGATGCATTTGTTTTGCATTTTTTATTAAATAAAAATAGAATCACACAGCAATTGAGGGAGTATTCTTTTTGAGTTTCCAAGTGCAGCTGGGTTGCCCATGAAAAAGCAATCCCAGTGGTTTCAGTGAAATAGATATAAATAACCATAGTATAAATCTGTAATGCTGCATAGAGGGTTAACTCATGAACCACAAGGTTGAGGTTTGAAACCACCAAGAATTGAATAGGTTAATAATCACTGACTCTATAACAGAAAACCCAGAAAAATGACAAATCTGGTTGTAGTCTACTATAAAGGGTGTCAGCAAATGGTTTTGTGACTTTATGAGCATGAAACATTCTTCCAGCCTTTTACCCTGGAAACTGGGTTTGTGCCCCTCATGACCCTTCAGAGACCGGTCAAACATCAACCATTGTAATCATTTTTTCTAGTGATCTAATAATGTAAATCTAATTTGACCAGCATGTGTTCCACTAAACTATAACTCAGACTTAATTCCTTTTAATCTAATGGTTTTGATAAACATTCTGATTACCAGCTAATTAAAAGACTATATTAACTTGTATCCCTTATTGTTGACGACAGATATATGTGCGGAGTACCGACTACGACCGCACCCTGATGAGTTCCCAGGCATGTCTTGCTGGGATGTTCCCCCCAACCAGACGCCTGCCTCCCATCATGCCCCAGTTACCGTGGCGGCCTGTTCCAGTGCACACCGTCCCCAGGGCCCATGACAAGGTGGGCTCAAAGCCACATAAATATTTCCTTTTCACAAACTTTGAGCCTCCCTCTGTAGCTCCGTGTTGCTGTGTCTGTTCACCTCAGCTGTGAACCTGGCAAGCTGCAATTCCCCATTGTTTTTAAAGTGTGAAATGAACATTTAATTGTGCCCAGAAGACTTGCAGTACCTGCAGTAAATGTGCATCATTCCCACTGATGCTTTGCTGTTGTTTTCGATTTCTCAAGCTGTTGAAGTCTCCGGGCAAAGACTGTCCAAAGTTCAGAGCGCTGATGACGGAGACCTTTGAGAGCGAGCCTTACCAGAGTTTCCTCAGGGCTCACCAGGTGAGATGAAGCACAGAAGGAGACGACTAAATGCAACGTGCTGTAAGCTCATCCTCAGCATCTGTTCAGTGACGCCAATGTTCCACTCACAGCTCAGTTTGCGTTCAACATCACTTTTCCATGAGTCATGTGCCTGTTAACCAGTGAAAAATTTGTTTTGTTTGTAACTCTGTTGTTTTATATCATCAGACTTATATAATCGCTGTGAATAACTCTTTTCCTCACCTCAGACGCTTCTGTTCTACTTATCCCTGCCTTGATTTGTAAATGAGCTGACACGGTGAAATACACAGTTTCAGTGAAATATATACTTCACAGTTGTTGGTGCCAACGTAATCAGCACCTTCCAGTGGACGTGTTAGTTATGCTGTAGACATCGTGTCCTCTCAGTGAATTTCTCAGGCACGGTGACTCCAGTGCCTACAAAAAGCTGCACAGTGCAATTTCTCTCACATTCTCAGAGACACTAATTAACGGTTGGATTGAATTAGATTAAGAATTACAATAAAAATGGTTTTAATTAAACCATGCACTGCCTATTAAGGTGCTGTTTGAGTTCAGGGTCAGGGTCTCCTTTGTGGAATTCTAACATCCTCTGGCAGAGGCAGAGATCCTGGAAGATTGGCTCTGATTGGTGGTCTAACCAAATATTCCATTTTGATACATTAAATAAAACAGCACTGATGATTTTTCCTGCAAAAAAAACCCTCAAAATTATACTTACTCATAAGTATAATTAAAACTCTGCTTTCCCTGGGGAATGTAAAGTTTTTTTTTTCTTCTCTGCCATGCAGTATTTTGTGGAAGGACTCTCCAACCACACTGGTTACCCTGAATCCAAACTGGTTGGTAAAAAAATCTGGAGGGTCTATGACACACTGAGCTGTCAGGTATGCATCATTTTGTCAAAACAAACTGACACATAAGCATTAAGAACAAGATTAGACATACAGAAGAGGAGAGACAAAAGGAGAGGAGAGGAATAATCTGCAGAGAGATGTCGAGGGGGTGGGAGTGTGGGGAGATCATTTTTATACATACAGTAAGACATGAATAGACAACATATTGAAATGATAATTAAAGCTTTATGAGATGGGTGGATTCTAGGCCAGGTTGAATACGCTCATTCACACTTGCAAAATGAGCATCTGTTATCTTCACACTGGCACTAAAAATAGATGGGAATAATAGAAACGATGAAATGCAGCCATTTAAAAGCTCATTTGTTGCCATTCATGTGTTGTGTAATGTGATTATTAGCTGGGTATAATGAAGCTTTTTTTTTTTCCTTTTCCATGCTGCAGAGGATCCATAACTTGACTCTCCCACGCTGGGCCACCCAAGACATCCTGGACACCCTGAAGAGAATAGCATCCTTTGAGGTCATGTACAGCATCCTCAGTCACAAGCGAAAAGAGAAGGCCAGGCTCTCGGGAGGTGGGAATTCACATTAGAGGCAATTAATTTAGAGTGCTGTTTGAGGGGAAAAAGCTGTGTGTATGTCATGTGACTGCTGGCTAGGGGTTTTGTTTATGCCAGACTGGGGAAAGTGAGGGCTTGGGTTTCCCAAAAGAATATTAGCGAACATGAGCTAATAGGAGAAAGATGACAAGCTCGATAAGGTCAAATGGATTGTGTTGGAAAAAATTCATTTGCGCTGTTAACACTGTATTCATTTACCAGGGGTTTTACTGAATGCCATCCTGAAGAATTTCTCTAAGGCTGTAGAGGAAGGGAGCACTCTCAAATTTATTATGTACTCTGCTGTAAGTTCCTTGTTTGTGTACATGTATAATCTTTTGTGCCATTTTGTGTCTCCTCACCTCCTTATTGCTGTGATGCTCCTTATTGCAGCATGACTCCACACTCATCACCCTCCAGGCAGCTCTAGACGTGTACAACGGCCTCCTCCCTCCTTATGCTGCCTGTCAACTCTTTGAGTTCTACCAGGAGTATGATGGGTAATGACTTCCTTCCAGTTTTCACTTCATGCACTTTTCTCTCTGCATATTCTAGTAATGCTATCTAGGTCAGGTGATGAGAAACACACCACTGTTTGAGTGACTGCTTTTAAATACATTTCCCCTTTCAATCTGATGGATATTTGGCAGTCATCCAGGGCTGCAATGGCCAAATTAGCACATCATACAAACCAATTTACATAACACTTAACCACAACAGTGTTCCTCATCTCATTGTATGCACCCTAATAATTACACAGATCCTATTCTTTGGAGCTGTATTACCACAATGACTCCAGGCACGACCCCTACCCTAACGCTGTGCCGGGGTGTAATGGGTTGAACCCCTGCCCTTTGCCTGTATTTACTGAGCTGGTGAGGGACGTGATGGTGGAGGACTGGGAGGTCGAGTGTGGCTTTAAGACAAGATGGTCAAGCACAGGTGAAGAAGTTTTTAAGATTATCTAAGATCTTTATATCCTGTGTCTCTTGCAGTGTGATGATCTTAGAAGACACTGCTTGATTATATTGTTTATACACCCTCACATGAATCATTTTCTCCCACAGGTGTTATTACAGCTCTTGCAGTGGCTGTAGGTCTCCTGGCAGTGGCACTGTTGTTCAGTATAGGGCTGGCACTACATAGACGGAGAACACACTACTCAAGGGAGGTGTAGTACAGACGACTGTTACATATATGACATATAAATACATCCAAAAAAAATTGTTTTAAAATTTACAACCAGATTGAGAGTGTGTGAGAGGTTATGAAGCTTTGTCTCTGTCCTCAATAATAAATGAAGAGAAATAAAATATATTGAAAGTAAGATTTATAGCAGGCATCATTTTTATTTGATTCACTCTAGACAGTGTGTACTCTACATTCTAACATGCAGTGTTTGGTTCATATGATTTCACATTCTTTGCTGTTTTGCGGTTTCTCACTTCTTCTCCACATCTGTGAAAACTGTGGAATAAACAGAGTAAACGATTACTGTAAGTTTCACTGCCCATATTGTGCTGCCATACAAATCATTTATAAAATTCACCCCCACCATCCTCCTCCTCCTTTCTTACCTCGGACATCCAGTTTACACGCGACCTCGTCCTGCCCCAGTGCATTGACAGCCATGCAGGAGTATTTGCCTCCATCGAAGGTGCTTGGCTTACGAATGTTGAGGGTCAGGACTCCCTGGTTGTTCTGCATCAAGAACTTGGGATCATCACCGATGATCATTTTGTTCTTCATCCAGACAATCTTAGGCTAAGACAGAAAAGATGAAAGAAAATGCATTAGTTTAATCAGATTGCCTCTAAACATGACCTTTTATTTATAAAAAAGGCTGCTTTAGGCACTAATTTACTCATGACAAGTGCCACTGTCAACCTCTTCCTGTGAATCACTCCCCACAGATGATTTCATAACGTGCCCTTTTACCTTGGGGAAGCCTCTGACAGCACAGCTGATGGCAGTGCTGTAACCGGCCACTACAGATCTGTCTATCAGTGGTTGAGTAAACTTGGGTGAACAGGCCATTTCTTTCTCCTTATACGGTTTTGGTTGGTACTCCAAGCCTGCAGAGGAAAAAGAGCGAGGACAGGCACACTTCAAGTCAAACCCCATAAATCAGAGCAGAAAGGTGGTATGTTTCACTAAAAAAATCCACTGCTGGTAGAGAAGGGTGCAATTTACACTACAAACACAAACAGACAGCTCGCACATATTGTATATACACACACTCTTGTCACACCTGTCTTGCCAATGACAGCCGTGTTCTTGGCGAGGCGCGGCTCCTCGCTCAAACCGCAGATATTTTCACTGTAGACGCGGAACATGTACTCATTTCCCATGATCAGATCTGAGGCTGTGCAGTTTGTCCGTCTGTTGTGTTCATAGATGGTGTACCATTGCTGGAGAGAGATTATGATGTGTCAAAACAATGCATTCATATTTTTGAATTAATAATACATTGGGGGATTTTGTAACCCCCCTCCCCTCACACTCACCTTGGTCTTCATGTCTGCCTTCTGGATGGTGTATCCAGTAATCTCACTGTTGCCGTCATCTTTGGGGGGCTCCCACTCCAGCGCCGCATTGAATCCCCAGACGTCGATCACCTTCACATTCACTGGAGGTCCAGGCTTGTCTGTTTGGATCAAACATATTTACATTACACTGTCTATAGTTCAATTAATATTTCTTTAAGTTATCCATCTTACCAACAATCCTGATCTGAATGGAGGCCCTGTCCTCCATGTTTTCAATCTGTAGAACCAGCTCGTATGTCCCAGAATGCTCTCTCTCTGCTGAGCGAATGAAGAGGATGCTGTCCACATTTGAGTTGCGGACATTGACCATCTTGGGGTCGAGGGGTTGACCATCCTTGAACCAGGTTGCCACAGGGCGTGGCTTACCCTACAACACAAAAACATAATCCTTTGATCAGAATGCAGAGAAGCTTCTGTGAGTTCTTCTGTGAAAGAAAATAGCTGATTCCTCATCTGTTTCTATAAATGGTCTAAGGCTTGTTTTTGGATACAGTCTTTCGGTCTTTCTAACCTGGAAGGGGATTGTCAGGTTGATCTTTTCTCCTACTTTCCGGATGTACTTTGTTCTCAGGTCCCGAGGAAGGCGGATCTTTGGATGTTCTGAAGGAAAAACAAACATCCTTAAATTAAGCAGATATGCAAACTCTAATTAAAGCTACAGTATTTAACATTTGTCTCCCCCTACTGGCAAAGAGAATAGATACCCTAGATAATATTTATCTCTATCTTTTTGCAACAGTTGCTCTGTATTTTTAAGAACTGTATGCATCTCTTGAAGGCCAAAAGCACTAGCGAGCCATAACAAGTTCTGAAAAATGCACAACTCACTAACAATGAGCCAAAATATGATAACTTGTTTTTCACTGTTTACGACTAAACCTGACTGACTCACCAACGATCTCTCGGATGGTAACGGGCTGTGACAGTGTTGCAGGAGGACTGCGTCCAGCGATGTTTACTGCCACCACCCTGAAGTTGATCTTCTCTCCCACAGGGAGGTTACGCACCACGAATCCCTGCCTCTCACAGAGTTCCTGGTTTGCCACCACCCACTCAGTGTCTAAAGAAAGCAGGTCACACAGAGAAACATTTATAGAGCATATAGAATTTTAACATTACAGCTTATTATCTGTATGGCAAGCATAATGTGTGTTATCACCTCCTTCCTTGCAGTATTCAATAACGTAGCCATCCAAGCCCCCTGCTCCAATCTTCTCTGGGGCGAGCCACTTCAGGCTGCATGTGCTGTCTGTCACATCATGTACTGTCAGGCGTGTTGGCTCACTAGTTGGGGCTGAGGGTGACAGGAAGAGAGACCCAAGAGAATCACAGACTGGCTCGGTCAAAGCGGGGTGATGCACAGAGGAAAGGAGAGGGACAGTAGCTCAAAAAGAGGCTGCGGCAGTGGCTATGAAACATACCGATGGGCATGAAGGGTTTGGAGTTGAGACTCGGCTGAGACATGCCGATGCTGTTGACAGCAAACACCCTCATCTCATACAGAATTCCTTCAATCATCCTCTTGGCCTCATATGTAGTGGACTCATAGACATCAAAGTTGAGCTTTGTCCATCTGGATGAGCCTTTCTTCTTCCTCTCCATAAGATATCCTGATGATTATCAGAAATAAAACTTTTAAGTCAAATCCAACATTTAAAGACATATTAAAATATTTTCACTGGTTCATACAATATAATTTATTAGTTATATTTACCTTTGATTGGTGCACCACCATCAAACTTTGGAGGCTCCCAAATGATGGTAGCACAGTCCTCTCCCACTGATGTGCATTTGACCTGCTCAGGTGGGTCAGGCACATCTAAAATAGTTCATTTAAACATATATAACAAAAGTTTAATACACAAGAAAATGACCTATTTATACATATTATAATATGTTGCAGCAGCTGGTATGTTATCTAAAACTCACCCACAATCTTAATAAAGAGTACAGCCTTGTCCTCTCCAGCAGGGTTGGTAACACAAATAGTGTAGTTGCCCTCATCATCTCTTTCTGCCCCCTCAATCACGAAACAGCTCAGGTCTTTCCTGGACTCCACTCTTACACGCCCTTCAGTGTCTGTGATTGGCTAACATGCAGGAAATGAAAAGTATTCTGTTTATTTTAGAAGCCATAATGAACTTAAGGACATGTGGAGAACCCTTTGCTCTCCTAGTAGCAATGAGATAGCACTATGTCTGGTGACAGTTTGTTGCCACTGGCTGTGCATATAGTGTCTTTTTTTACCTGCTCCCCTTTAGACCAAACCACTGTGGGTGCTGGTTCTCCTGTGATCTCCACATCTAGACGCAGCTTGTTGCCAGCCACCACAATGATGGTGTTCTGTGAGACCATGTTTCCTGTGGTGTCCAGGTGGATCTTTGGAGGATCTGTTTCATATGCAGCATACAGATTAGCTTAGTGTATTAACTACATGCTAGAAGAGATAATTCATGTGTTGAGGTAAATTAAGAATGCTCACCTTGTCTAGGCACATAGTCAATTTTGATTTCTGTTTTTTGAAAGAGGAAAAAAGTGAGTTGACAATATTATGCAGGCTACTGGTGACTAATGCAACTACAACAGCCTGTTTTTAATCATTCTGTCTTTCTCACCTAAAAAGTTCAGTTTGGCAGAAAGTGACAGTGCGTATCCATCAGGAACAAATGTGTAATCTCCTGCATCCTCTGGCTTCACATCATCAATGATGAGACGGTGAAACCTGATGCCAGAAGACAGACAAGACAAGACAGGATCAAGGGAATGGTTCTTAGTTTTACATGACATATTATAAATTATGTCAATCTTGTCATCTTTGTACCTTCCAATGTGAGTCATTTTGATGCGTTCACTTGGCAAGACCTCCACTCCATCTTTGTACCACTTTCCTGTGACCTTGTCATCAGACACCTCACACTTGAATATAGCTTGGTCTGTTGCCCTGACTGTCAGGTCAGCAATGTCCTGTAACACCTCCAGTTCCTTTTCTGAATTAGACAATGGACACCGAAAGAGAGCCAATCAGGCAGGAGATACAGCATGTGAAAGTCAGCGGAGAGGAGAAAATGGTTCATGATGGCTAACATCTTGACACCCTCAGCCTTGAGTTGTTTCTTTTTTTTGTAAAGAGAGGCGTTAAGCCTTCAGGCCATTGCTTAAATTCAGCTGCACATTCTGTACTGAGCAGCACTAGAGTGAAGTCATAGAAAATATAGGCTGTACAGAAGACTGCATGAAATATTTTTTCATTAAGAATTATTATCTCTTTTTTTATATATAATCTCTACAGTCACTCAGAACAAGACAAGATTATTATGTTTTTCTGTGGTACCTTCCACCTCCAACTCTCCTTTGGTGTGCCCCCCATTTGTCCAAGCATGGTACATTCCAATGTCATCTAGTGTAGCCTCCTGGATGATAAGAGTGTGTTTCTTTCCATCCTTCTTGAAACGATACTTCGAATCTTTGTCTTTGTGAAGCTCTTGATCCTCAAAGAACCTGAAAAAATACAAAATATCTCTTTGTGAATGTGAATCTTAAAGCATGATGTGGGGTTAACAACCACATTACTGACCTCAGAGAAACTTAAGAGGCTAAGAGAAACTTGTGAAATGTGATTAAAAATAGTTCATTCTAGTGCAGGGACAAACCAACTTTACAGTAATTTCCTTCAGGCAGGGATTAAATCCACAAACTGAGTTTATATTTTC
>JAVQJX010081993.1:0-11388 GCA_036025115.1 Ambassis agassizii
CTTCCATGCACAAACAGCATGTCTTATAGATGCCTATTCACAACATAAATTATATTATCTTACTTGTTATCATTCTCTGACTGTTTTTGGCTCCTATAATAAAACCTGCTTTGGAAATCAGACGCTCAAATGCAGAGAAATATATATATAACAAATAATAAATAAACAAATATTATGTAAGAATGCAGGGTCAGACAGGGCCGCAGACTGTGCTGAGAGAGAGGGGGCATCTGAGGCCTAGTCAAAGTCAATGGAAATCAGGATTGTCACACTACCACAAACAGTTCAAAGAAAATATTACAGGCCACAAATCTAATTTAAAACACTTTGTGACACAGTGGGAATGTGTGAGCTGTTTCTAATGTTAGTGATATTTGGACCTAGCACGAGGAGTTTAGTTGCTGATGAAGACAATCCCTGTTATCGAGTAGGCCTATTTTTAAAATGCTACATGCTGTTAGCCTACTTAAGTAAAGAACGTGACTTCCTGTTTCACTTTAGCTATCCGATTATTATAAACAGCCCTCAGCTGTCCTGTCATCTCTTCACTCCCATTCTCTTCACTGCACATAGTCCTGTTACAATTTTATGGTCGTTAACTGATTATTAAACAACAAGAGGAAGCATATTAGTTCACAGAGTGCAGCTGCCTCGATTTAACCCTCTTGCACATGGTATTACCTGGATGAATGGGATCATCCACGACATTATCAGAATCAGCACTCAACAGCAGATTGATGACCATTAATGGTGGAATTGCAGTGGTTACTATTGACCACTAGGTGGCGACAATCAGCCGTGTTGAGGATAGGCGTGGTCAGCAGCACTTCCCCCTCCAAACAGACATTGTTGTAATTCCAGCTAAAGGGCGACAGCCTAACTCGATCGTAGCAACAGAAATCTCACTTCGATTGATACTTTACCGGGTTGTTTTTGTGGTTAACGGATATCGGTAAGTCAACCGGAGCAGTCGCTGTTTAATTGTAACGTAAATCCTGAGCTGAGGTTTTTTTTTCCCCCTCACGTTATCGAAGCCATTTAACAGCTAACATTAGCATGTAAGTTAGCTCCCTTTCTGGAGGAGTTGTGTACGATTAACGTTTATGTCTTTTGTTAAAATTGTACAGCGATGCGTTTTTGATGCTCTTGATTAACGTTGTTTTGGAGGTCAGGACCTGTCTGCGTACTGAGGGGTCCGGAGCTGATGCCATGGAAACTGATCAGGACTGATTGACGTTGACATGTGTCAATTATATTTGAGCTGCAGTCATGATTTGTTGTGCTAAGCTAAGCTAAGCTACGTTGTGTGGGTTGGGCGAAAAGCTACACGGGACACATATTTTTCTATTGATTTCCGTTTCCTCTGGTCTGTTTTGTTGTTTACGACCCCACACTTGTGACACTCTTCTCTGTAACTGTTTTTCTTTGAAGAGTCAAGATGTTTTACACGTGTGGACCCAATGAAGCCATGGTGGTGTCAGGTAATAAATGGATCCTTTTTTCTTACAGTAAGACAGGAATATTCCCTCATGTATCTAATTTTATCATTTATTTGTCATTAAAAAGCAGGCATGGTGCTAAAGCGCTTTAATAAATGTAAGAGTGAGTTTTGTTTAGAGTGGATAAACAAACATGAGTCATGTGAGTGATTTAATTGTCACATGTCATGTGATGATATTGAGCTGCCCATATTGATAGTGTGACGGAAACCATGACAGTCTAAGCTTGCTAGAAGGCTGTGATTCATACTGTTGTGAATGAATTGCTGTACTGCTCACATTGCTGTCATTTTACAGAGTTTAAAGGCGATCTCTGTCCTTCAGTCTTATGAGTACTAGATCCATGTGACTGAATAGTAGTGTAACATTTGTGTTGTGTTTCCAGGCTTTGGCCGTTCTCCTCCTCTAATGATTGCTGGTGGGAGAGTGTTTGTCTTCCCATGTGTCCAGCAGATCCAGAGGTGATTTCCCCCTTCTCTGTTTTTCTGTTTTATAGAATTATGACACAGCTCCCTAATTGAATCTAACAGTGGAGATTAATGGTGACGAGCATTAGCTTGTTCTTGCTTTTTGCTCTGCTGTGCTTCCTGCTATTATATCTCTTATATCTGTTCTTCCTTTTATTTTACTCTCCCAGAATCACACTCAACACCCTGACTCTAAATGTGAAGAGTGACAAAGTCTACACCCGCCATGGTGTCCCTATCTCAGTCACTGGCATCGCACAGGTATGAGAAAAAAGATTTGCTGTAACATTTTCAATTAGTAGATATAAAAAGCCACTTTTCCTCTAAACAAGTGTGATAATATAGTAGGAAAACTCTCCACACATACATGATGGTGGCAAAACTATTTTGTATTTCCTGTTCCCTCCTCCTGGAGTGAATGGCTTTAGTAAAATTGTTTTGTAGGGTATGTGCCTGAAATAAGACAACATGTATTCATAAATGAACGGAAGTACTTTGTTTCCAAACTGCATTTATTGTGCAATATTATGTGCCGCTGTCTGGGTTATAAATAAGGTTTAAAACCACCATGTTACCCGTCAACCTGTTAGTTGGTATGTTGCACAGCTTTTTATCTTGCTTTCTTTCAGGTGAAAATCCAGGGCCAGAACAAGGAGATGTTGACCACTGCCTGTCAGATGTTCTTGGGTAAATCCGAAGGTGAGATTGCTCAAATTGCTCTTGAGACCCTGGAAGGACACCAGAGAGCCATCATTGCCCATTTGACTGTGGAGGTTGGTGCATTGACAAATGGAGTTACTCGACTATATGTGTCCGAGAGTTTTCAGTAGATTTGTGGTCGTGGTTCAACTGAATCACAGAGTGAATGCCCGTGTATTGAATAACTGTGACGTATCTCTGTCTTGTGCAGGAGATCTATCAGGATCGTAAGAAGTTTTCTGAGCAGGTTTTCAAAGTCGCCTCATCTGACCTGGTCAACATGGGGATTGGTGTTGTCAGCTACACGCTCAAAGATGTTCATGATGATCAGGTACGTTATTAATGCATAACTAATGACAGGGTTTGTAATGACAACACCACTCCAAACACTGGAAGGGAGTTGTAGTTTGAGCCCACACTATGTTTTATATGAAAGCTTTTAGTGTCTGATTTCCTCTATAACAGTAAAGCACTTGCATGATTGGTATTGACTTTAGTGATAAATTAGGTCTAAGTGCTTCTGTGGTAACCACATCGTCTCTTTGTCTAATGCATGGTCTCCATTTTACTGCTGTGATGTGTTGTCTCAGAGTTGTCACTGTCCCTCCTGTAGGACTACCTTCACTCCCTGGGTAAAGCCAGAACAGCTCAGGTGCAGAGAGATGCCAGGATTGGAGAGGCTCAGTACAAACGGGATGCTGTCATCAGGGTAAGTACACGTAATCTGAGAATGACTTGGGCTCTGATTCAAAGACTTGCCAACATTTCTCTGTTTATTCTATGTGCAGGAGGCCCATGCTATGCAGGAGAAGGTGTCCGCTCAGTACATGAACGAGATTGAAATGGCAAAATCTCAGAGAGACTATGAGCTGAAGAAAGCAGCCTATGATGTCGAGGTCAACACCAAGAAAGCAGAGTCAGAAATGGCCTATCAGCTGCAGGTACCATCATTTGTTCAGGGTCATGTGTCAGTTTTTTTGAGGGGCTTTCTTGTACTGGTGATACCTGAGGTTTGCCGTGCCACACAGGTTCAGTTAGATGATAGTAGTGTTTTAATGTCCCCCTGTCAGGTGGCCAAGACTAAGCAGCGCATTGAGGAGGAGAAGATGCAGGTTCAGGTGGTAGAGCGCACGCAGCAGATTACTCTGCAGGAGCAGGAGATTATCCGTAAGGAGAGGGAGCTGGAGGCCAAAATTAAAAAGCCCGCCGAAGCTGAGAAATACAGACTGGAGAAGCTAGCTGAGGCACAGCGGTGAGTGCAGGATGGTTATACTGTATAAAATTGATAGGAGCAAGTGTTAACAGAATCCCCTTCTCTCTGCAGCTTGCAGCTCATCATGGAGGCGGAGGCTGAGGCCGAGTCTGTCAAAGTGAGTACTGACACGCATCTTGTAATTGAGTTCATTTATGCTTATTGTGATGTTAATTGCTCTGTGTGTCCATACAGATGAAGGGTGAGGCAGAAGCTTTTGCTCTTGAGGCTAAGGGCCGTGCCGAGGCTGAACAGATGTCCAAGAAGGCTGAGGCCTTCAAGCAGTACAAAGATGGTGCCATGGTGGACATGCTACTGGAGAAGCTGCCATTGGTCAGTTTCTTTTTTTTTACCTAAGCAGCTGCTAAATGCAAATAAAATTTGCTCTGGTTGCATTTTTTTTGCATCAATATCTTGGATTTCCTGTAACATGATTAATTCTTCTGATCATTCCTGTTTGGCAGATGGCAGAGGAAATCAGCAAGCCACTCTCAGCTGCCAACAAGGTCACCATGGTGTCCAGTGGTGGATCAGAGGTGGGAGCAGCCAAACTTGCAGGAGAGGTGTTAGAAATCATGACCAGGTTGCCAGCCACTGTGGAGAAACTCACCGGAGTCACCATCTCCCAGGTATACTGTTGTGTGAATTATTACTCTATTATTACTCTATGATGTATGTCTAAACAACTAGTGCAGGTGTTGATAATGGTTTCTTTCTCTGACTTTTAGGTTTCCGGAAAGAGTGCCCTTGTGCATTAAGAAGAGAAGAAAATCAACGTAATCAAAAGGGTCAACAATATGTAGAGTGCTCCATCCTTTCTTTGTGCCTGTAACCACTGTATTGACTCAAAAACACCATAGTCCTTTCTTGTTGTTTGTGCATGCACGTTTTACCTGAGTTTCTCAATCGGAATGAGACTTTGTCCTCTACTCCTGTTCCTAACCTGCTTTATTTTTGCTGTGCACAGTTAGCTACAGGGGATACGACGATACTGACAAGGCAAGACTTCACTAAGTGATAGTTAGAGTAGATTTAGGAATTTTTGTGTGGTTTTTTTTGTCTTTATAGCTGACTGTCAAAATGCAGCCTTTCTTCAGTACTCCCTCCACACTGAATGGGTTGTTTGTTTTTATCATTTTAATAAGAAAGGTTAGTAAAAGGTTATGCCTGTCTTTCTGTGCCTTTCAATTCATTGTAAACGCATGCAAGATAATTCAGGAAACCCAACTTGAGCCTGCTGATGCATTCACGTGGTGTACTCCTCTCACTGCAACACATATCCAACAAACCTACAAGTGTAAATTCAATGCTGTGTACATTCTGCATTCCATCTACAATAAGCTGGTGGACACCTCAAAGTTTTGTGTGGAGATAATGTTACGCTGTCCCTGTTTGTCCATAAACTCATGTCTAATCTATGTATATTAGAGAGACAATGTTGTCATCTTTTTGTTCTAAGTGACGATGCTGGCAGTGGAAAGATTTTCTTTGTGTGTCAGACAGAAGGGAGAGGAAGTGGTTTATGGGAGCAAGTTATGATGTTTTACTGTTAGAAGAAATGAAAGTGTGTTGTGGTGGGTGTTTGCTGCAGTGTTGTCTTCTTGTGAACATTGACCCGTTTTATAACTCTAGTAACGGACCATCACTAAATAACCAACTCACTAACCAGCCTGCTGCTGTAGTGTGCTGACATGTTTTTTTTAATCTCTTATACTGATTTTTATATCTATGGCTGATTTTAAGTTTGTAGTTTTGGGACTTCAGGTCAGAAGTTTACTCTCCACTAGCTCTCCAAAGTTTTCAGCTGTCAAGCCTTATGCATTTTTTAACCACCAAGTGCCTGGTCAGTGCTCGTCCGTCAGCCTGTTAATACTTCTGTCACCTCTGTATTTCCTCATATCAGACTGACTTTAAGCCATTGGTCATCACTATTGATGGCTGAAGATGAAAGCCAAATTAGTCTCTTTTGTATACTGTTGTGACAGCCCTGTGCTTAAATGAAGTTCTGTTGTAGCATGTCTTCTTAGAAAAACTAGATGCTGTATAGTGTGAAAGTTGCCTGTGTCCATATATTCAGGATTATCTGTAGTTGAATGATAAATAAAGTGATTTTATCTCTAAAACCTCTATAACCTGTGAATCCCAAATGTTTTTTTAGAGGTAAGATCTGTCTCGTTCTGTTTTTTTTTTTCACTTTTGGTCAGAGTCACTTTGACCCCACTAAACATCTTCAGTTCGCCTCCTTAATGCATCCAAAAGGTTGCCTTCACTGTGACGTCTGCAGACACATTTAACTTGTTAGTGGAAAAACACAGCTGGCAGCCAGTCATTCTGGTTTTTCCAAGCCACACAGTGTAAAGCAATTTATTTGAAAAGGTTAACTTTATTAAAACATCTACAAAAATAGACAACACGATGAATTACAATAGCATCAAAGGTAGCAAGCGTTCTACAGACACAGAAGACCCCAAATGAAACAGTTTTCTATATATTAGTAAAGGAAATAACAATTTTGTCCCTAACATATGTACATATTGTAACGCTCAGCTTCAAAGACAGGAAAGGACGAAATCCGACATCAAGGAGAGTCTAAGAACGTACAGTAAATATATATAATAATATAAAAATATGGGTTTAGTTGAACTACAGTGTATCAAAAAGGTCTTAAATGGCACAACCATTCACAATCAGTAAACGTGTATTACTTCATAATCTTGATGTCAGGACAGTGCCAGTAAGGTAGGTGCATTGACTCTACCGCCTCAGCGTAATGAATATGGGATACTGCAGTTTGATGACCTCTTTGACAGTGATGCATATGGATGAGTGTCAACACACTGAAAGTTGTCAAAATATCGGACGCCATTCCATGTTACTTATTAAATAATATTTTACATCTAATGGTTTGGCAATGTGCTGCTGGAGAGGATTTCAGATTTTTGTCCAAAATCACAGAATCAACATCTGACAGGAATCTTTTCATCCCATCATGGCTGGGGGTATACAGGAAGGGTTTAAAGTGCAGCTGGTTGTGGAATTTTACATCTTTTCTTTGTGACTGAGTCACAGCCAGATACAAAAAATATCAACACCTGAGCAGGTGCATCCGAGCATGTCCCGTCCACTGCTCCGCCTGGCAGCATTCTGTCAACAGTCAACAGACAACAGTCTCTGCTTGGAAAAGCCTTCCAGTTCTCTGTGTCACATGTCATTGGCGGCGGCAGCACACTCTCCTCCTCTGGGCATTTTTTCCCCCTCAGTTTTCAGTTCATTTGGGCACCAAGTACACAACTGTGTTCCACTCTGTGGCTCCACGATGGAGTTCAAATAGTCCTCTGGACTTTCTGACAGCACAGGGAGTCGGTGGACGTGAGCAAACTTGACATAATCACAGTGTAGAAAAGGGGCCTGCTGTTGTCTGGTCCACGTCATTTCACATTAGTCCACACTGAGTCACAGCTGTGGATGTGGGTCTCTATCTTAGGGCATGTGACTGAGCAAACATTACAGTTTTATGGTGAGCATGTAACTGGGCATAACCACTGAATGACTACGGTGTGATGATGCAGCTGGTTGTATCTAATATAAATGCTGAGACTGTCCCTGTATTCTCTTTAATGACTGGACACATCACATAAGCACCTCCACCTGTTAACCAGCATGCAGCTTATGGAGAAGCATTCATCTGTTTCTACGGTCATTAGTACAGAGTGTTTTCTGAGCCCCTGCAGCTTCCTGCATTATTATCTCTACAGCACTAAATCATCAGTTATCTGATTTGTTAAGTATTTGAGAAGAGAGAAAGTTCCTATGCAGACTGCACCCACCACCACCACCACCACCACCCCCCCACTGTGACATAGATCTGACTGTTACCTATCCAAAGCTGGGGTTAGTTTTTTTTTTTTTGGTGGAGTCTGACGTGGAGATAAAACCGAACCAGCGGTCTCTCAGCCTCTTCCACCCAAAAAGTAGAAAATATAAAAGCAAGCAACCCCTTCTCCCTTTTCTACTGCCCCAAGTGTGTGCTACCTCCACCACACCTTCCCACTGCAGCAAAGACATATTCCCCTCTTTGGCCTTCCTGTATGTTGCTGTTACACCATGTTCATGGCATCCTCAGTAAGAAAGGAGTGGATATAAGCAAAGGAGGGGCGGAGTTTGCAGTCTCGGTTCCAGCAGCTCAACATGAGCTCGTAGAGACCCTGAGGACAGATGGCCGGTCTGCCCAGATACACCTGAAAAACACAGGAGGGATGAGGGTGAGCTTTTGTGTTACTTATTATAACACACACACACACACACACACACACACACACACACACACACACACACACACACACAATAGATTCTGTGACGTGTTGGTTTGTGGCTGTATAGTTGTCTTTGCCAAATAATTGTACCTCAGAGATCAACCACTAGAGGGCGCCTGATATATGAACTGTTGAATTACCTCAGACAGTTATTATGGACTGTATGACAGGCTGAATATGACTTCAAAATCAGACTTTAAAAGTAAGATTTCAGTGTAAGACTCCAAACCAGCAACCGCGTTTCTGTGTACACACCTGTCTGCCCTGGTCTCTGAAGAACTCCCCGGCATTGTCGATGACTTGTTCGTCTGTGAGGTTGGAGTACGGCTGCTCCTGACAAACACTCAGCATCTCCCACAGAGTGACCCCGAACGCCCACACATCGCTGGCTGTGGTGAACTTACCCTGAGAGCACACACACAGATACAGTTATCTGCATGGTCATTATTTCCACAATCATTAGCACAATACTGCTGTTAGGAGATGACACTGTTAATCATATCTGAGTGCAGCCTGGATAGTTTTTCATGTTTACACTGGAACATGTGGAGATAATGAAATATAAATGAAGCTTGAGATTTTTAAAAGGATAAAAAGTGAGCTTCTTGTTACTCAGTAAGATACTGTATAAACGTCTATAACCACTATTAGTGATTCCTGTGCTCTCACCATGAGTATGCACTCCCAGGCCATCCAGCGTATGGGCAGCACAGCTCTGCCCTGGATCCTGTAGTAGTCTCCAGCGTACAGGTTTCTGCTCATGCCAAAGTCGGCTATCTTGATGTGACGCTCACCTCCCCCGTCCTCACTGCACTCACCCCTGTCTCCCCCGACCAGGCAGTTCCGAGTGGCCAGATCCCGATGCACGAAGTTGAGAGAAGAGAGGAACTTCATTCCTGATGCAATCTGGCTAGCCATGGAGATGAGGGCAGGGTAACTGAGGGATGACAGATTGGAAACGGTGAATACAATCGGTCAGTGTGTGTAGAGACATCTGTGCATGTACATTAGAACGCAGCACTACCTGATGGTCGGCGTATTGTGTGAAGGCCCGGTTTTGTCTAGAAGCACTCGGTGGGACAGATACTGGTTCAAGTCTCCACACTCCATGTACTCAGTGACCATGCAGAGCGGATCACTGCTCACACACACTCCCAGCAGCCGGATGATGTTGGGGTCCTTCAAGCGAGACAGGATCTTCACCTCTTTCAGAAAGTCGTTCCTAACAGGGAGAGGGATAACAGTGAGCTAAACCTTATGGACTGTGACGCACTAAAGAGAAGAAAACCTGTCGATTTGAAGGATGATGAAAAATCTGCACTCCTTCTCTGGTCTTCCCTTAAAAATAACAAACTTAAATATTAAAGCATGATCACAAAACATTATTTATGTTCCTGCTGAGTCCAGCCCAGCCTGCAGCTCTACACAACTCGATTTGTTTTTGGTCAATATGTTTGTGTTGCCTGAGCTCCCACCATTCCCCCATATAAAACCTGATGAAGGTGGTCCCACAACACACAAGTCCACACATGACTATTTTACCTGCTCACTGCAAAGCCTGCAGAGAACCCAAGTAAACAAACAGATGGTGTAGAACAGCATCAGAACATCTACAATAACTACAGATTTTTTTTTTCCAGAGTATCAGAATTCTCAGCTTTGGTTTCCTCTGGGTTTGTGTTATCAGGTATCAATAACAGATCTGTATATAAGGGTGGTATGCAGTGCGCTCTGTACTCTGTACCCTCCTTGATGCAACATGAACACGTCATTTTTGATGCATTTCTGATAGATTTCTGTAGCAATATTTAAACATGAGGCCTTGATCAACTGTTTTCAATCAGAAACCAAAGAACAATCAGAAAGGAGATTAATGCTCTGATCTCTGAGACAGACCAGGTCAACACTTCAGCGCACAGGTCTACAGTGGTACCCAGGAACATTTAATAAACAAACACCTACTGACCCGGATTAGCATCCTGCGATGAAGAAAACATTTTGTATGCTTGTATTGTATGCAGTTGAATGAATAAGGAGAAGGTGTGAAACAGAGAAATAAGCTGTGAGATAAGCTGTAAACTGTTGAAGCCAGGATGAGCTGAGCATGAAAGTGCAGACCTAGCATTCTTGGAGGCGTCTGGCCGCAGTATCTTCACAGCCACCAGAAGAGGGCGACCTTTTCTCACATTGAAAGGAAACTCCAAGTTGGGCAGGTCTTGAGGGTTCTCAATTTCACATAGGTGTACCTTTCAAAGAGGAAAAAAAAACACACTGTAAAAACACAACCTCTCTCACACACACACACACACACTACTTATACAATTTAATTCCTCACCTCCCCAAACTGTCCTTCGCCAAGTTTCTCTTTGAAGATGAGACATTGACGAGGCAGTTCTGGCAGCGGGGCAGCGTCAGCCCCAGGACTCGATGAGGTCAAGGCAGGAACAGCGTAAGTGTTGTTACCACTGACACCTTGAAGACTCACAATGTCAGCCTCAGCATAATGTGGGACGCTGGGGGGCAACGGGGGAGACACAGGTGGGGAAAGAGAGGGGTAAGGAGGCGAGCCAGGGTAGGGAGGTGGCTCTTCTTGTGCTGGGGGGAAACCCTTCTCCATGTCCATGTCCAAACCACAGGCTGGAGAGGCAAACACAGTTTAAAAACAACTTTAAAACTTTATAATTCAGACAATGTCCTCTAAAGAGATAGTGTGAATTCTGGGGAATGTTTTGTCCAAAAGATAAAAATAGCAACCCCTCTGGTTTTTTCTATAGATTCAACCATTCTGACCTCATATCAGCTCATTTATTTGTAAAAGATCATGTGATCATCATGTGCACAGCTGTGAGCTCGTCCATCTGCTGAGATTAGGCAGAGAGAGCGTCATCCAGCAGGAATTCCAGGGCACACCAGCGACGTCTACCTCACCTTCATCTATTATCAACAGTATCATTTGGTTTTAAGTGTTAAAAGACATTTACCAGATAATTATATACATCTTGAATTACAAAAATTCTTTCAGCAACTAGAAGAAATAATCCGTGCTGAGTTGACGTAGATATCTGGATGTTGATGACAAGAATACACAGAGGGAGTCACATTTAAATCTGTCATATACATGTAGATGGGAGGAAACCTCTTTGTTCAGCTCAATCTAT
>JAVQJX010082009.1:0-12456 GCA_036025115.1 Ambassis agassizii
AATGTAAAGACAAGTGATGTAGAGCAGATTTTTAAAATATATACAGTATACACCTCCTGGATTTAAAGGTTTACACTCTGCCATACCTTACATACCATCTGTTCATCATATTAATTCTCATCTATATAAAGCTATTTATGTGGGAAACAGTTTTCATTTGTTAAAGGCCTGCTGTTTGAATTGAGTCTTTTGTTGTACTGGATTGTCCTGTTTTTACACATATAGAACTGCTGAGGTTATCATGTAGGAGGGCTGATGACCTCCCCTCTCACTGTATCGCCCGTATCACCCTGTACCCAGCAGGTCTTCACTCTGCTCTGCACCTTCCCCAGGGGCTTGCCGCTAGGCACTGGCGGGCTACTGTTGGTGGATACGGTATCTATGGATGGCAGGCCTTGGAAAACATGTCTGAGTGAGACAGATGGGGAGAGGATGATGAGAGAGAGAAAAATAAAACATGAACACGCAGGAATGAGAAAGATTTAGGAGACTTAAGTGAAACAGAGAGGGAGAGAAAAGAGAGGGAAAAATCACAGGAGGGAGAGAGAAAAGAAGGAGGCTCATTCAGGGGAAGATAAAGTTCTCCCTTTTTTCCCCTCTTGTTTTTGACGGCACAGTTGATGTTTTTTCTCTCCCTTCCTTCTTTTCTTTTCTTTTTTTTTTTTGACACAGGCAGTCGAGACTGGACCCGAGTGAAACCACCTGGTGTGTCGCCCTCCCTTACTACCCCCTTTTTCCTCCCATATATGCACTCAGTGACCATCTTCATCCCTGGCTGCACTCCAGGTCACCTTGGCAACTCCGCCCCATTAGAATGTGAGAGGAAATATTTTGCCCATTTTTATTATCTCTTTATTTGCTGCTGACACTGGGCTTTTTAATAATGTATGTGTGTGTATGTGGGGTTATTTTTGTATCTTATATATACAGCGTATTCCCCTTCTTGTTACAGCGCGGGAGAGGGAATGTGCAGCTTTCTTTAAGTGGAACTTTAAGAGTCACACAACATGCAGCTGGTCTTTATTACTTCCCCTTTGGTTCATTGAAGCATAATTACATTCTGACTTCATCCCAACCTTAGCATGACCTCTGCTCTCCTGTCAGATGTACTGGCAACCCCACACACTCACACACATATATGCACAACCACTGCTGCTCACGTGAACAGGGATATCACACACACATATACACACACACACACGCACGGACACGAATACAAAATCCCACCTACAAACAGGCAGACACAGACATTTAGCCTCAGTCTGAGCTGAGATCATACTGGACCAATATAATAGTGTAAGTGAGCCCAAACACAAATTGGGCTCCTGCTGGAAAACTCTGCTCCATGCAAGTGCTTGTTTGTGTGTCTGTGTGTGTGTGTTTGAGGCTTGCCGGATGGAAATGAACCCCACCGACCTCGTTCCTCCCTCCCTTTGGTTTTCCTGTCTTCTGCTGTTCTAATTGGAAACGGTTGCTAATCAGTCACAAATTATGACTTTTTACTGTCACTTTTCCATCCTCATTCTCCTCTCCTCTCCGTCCTCCTCCTCCTTTTCCTTTTCCTTTTCTTCTTCGTCCTATATGCTTACACTCTCACTCTTTCTCAAAGGTGTGCCTGCTTTTGCTTTTTCACACTTGAAGTGTGAAGGTAAGGGTTTTCCAGTCTGTTGTTTTTCTTCTTCTCCCTCTTGTAATTATCAAACAGGGTTTCTCCACATCAAAACAGCTGAGGCATGTCCTTCAGTAGGCCGAGACTGAACAGCCCCCTCGCCCGAAACCCGGTGGAGGTGAGAATGTCCTAATGAGTTATGAAAGGTTGCAGTGAGCTGCATATCTGTTTTTGTTACCTTAACATAACATGGAGGACAGCCAGGTTAAGTGGGTGTTTTGTTCTATTGTGCTCCAAAGTAGTTGGACATGGGACTAAGGGTATATCAGGGTTGTTTATGGGGTGATGCTGGACTGGGTGGGCTTGTTAAACATCATTAGGGCCTCCTGACGTCACCGGTCTAATGTTTGGGAAACACAAAATGTCCCTCTGATGTGCCGATGCCATGCTACTCAACTCACAGCAAATATTTACCAGCACAAAAGCCGCACTGCTGGCAAGGCCAACACAGTGTAGAGCCAAGTAATCTGCTTGATTACTCTTGGTTTATTCCATGACAGCCATTACAAAGATGCCCCTTCCTTCAACATTTAACTTGAGCAAAAACTGCCATGACAAATCCATACTGTACATGTAGCGAGACATATGTGTTAGGGCCCGTGCAACAAAATCGCCTCACTTCGATCCATCATTGTTATGTGATTAGTGGAGTCACTGGCACCAAAAAGGAGCTGTGGAGTCAGAAGCTGAGATCATGTGGAATCCCCCTTTGCCAAGACTTTGTGAAATCATATCACTCAGTGTTATGAGATTATTATCATGCCTGACAGAGACATTGGGGTGCCCTGGCATTGTGTTCCAAAGTATCCATCAGGGTTTCCCTCAATTTAGAAATGAGGTCATTTTCATATGGCAACATGATTCTAACTTTAAACCAGGTTTGGTCCACTGTTTCCCACTCCACCCTTCAACCACACCAGGAATATCACTCACTCTGCCTTGTCTGAGAACACTTAGCATGTGTGAGTGTGTCTGTGTGTGCGCCTGAGTGTTTGGTATATGGTGTGTATGGTAAAAATGTGTGAGCGTGTGTGGAAGTAAAATAGAGTGTGAGACTATCACGTTCTCAGAATAAAACAGCACTCAGATTGTGAGATGGAAAAAGCCTTGGTGGGTGATGTCAGACAGATTTTACACAGGATTCAGCTGGAAGGTCACTGCTTCAATCATGGAACAGAGCTCAAAAACATCTTTAGTGGCTCTTCCACCCTCCTCGTATTTCTATCACCACATTAGAAACAGCAAAGCATTGACTGTATATCAATTTTCACATCATTTTCATCACCTAACGTGAGTGTTTTTATGAGTTTTTATGAGCAGTATTATAAGGATTCATGTGCATGATGTTCGCTGCTCGCCTCCTCTTACCTGCTATCTCTGTAAAGACAGTCCTCAGTGTGTCAGTGTCCACCACACGCATGTCCAAATTTAGCCACCTGCTACGGTTGGCTGATCATTTTTGATGGTGCTTTGTTCCTGATGGTGTGTTACTATCAGAGTGAGGCTAAGCTACCATGGGCGGGCTAATGCTTCTGTAACTGCGTTTTCTGTCTCGTTCTCGCCGTTTATTTCCTTTCTTCTATTTCAAGCACCATACAGCCTGGGCCCATTACATCTGAGGTACTGCTGCAGCTGGTGTAACAGACTATCCCAACTCTGAAATATACAGTAACTGTACACCATATGTTCACAGGAGGAGCACTGAAGAGAGCACATAGAGGCCATAAAATTGTGACTGGTCAAGTTCCGTCAGGATATTTCCAGTGTTAAAAGCTTACTAAAGCACTACACAAAATATCCACCAGCATCTGACTTTTGTAGAGCAGAATTAACAGGATTGCCATAAGCTTTAGCGCAAAGAGAATGAAAACATTTCATCACAATTACTCTCTTTGGTCTTTTTCGTTGGCTAAAATTAGTGTTTTGTGATTCAGAGGAATTTCCAGAGAAAATCCACTCTTCCCACCGTTGCTCACGTTCATAATATTCAGAATAGAAAATTGTGGGCGCTCAAAAACCCAGCCAGCACACAAACCACCCCACCCCATTTAAATTTGGCACACAAAACACCAAAAGTAACTTGTGACAACCTCAACTGACAGCTTTTTACTGGATGTAAACAAAATGTCACGTGTAACAGTAACATGGAAGATAATACAGAGCAGTAAACACACACATTTCTGAGCAGTCTTTGCCAACACTTAAAATCTGAGATAAGATAAAGTTTACAACAGCATCTCCACCACCTGCTTCTGTTTGATTACAGAGCTACAGCTGCCTCGTACGACGCCTACATTCCTCATTGTGTCTCCCTTTCCCACCTTCTCTGATACTGTTTGTTGGTGGTCATACAGAAATAACCCACTGAATATAATCCATGCACACCCTGCAGTCATTTACAGTTTGACAGAGATGAGTCTAGATCCTGCTCGAGATATCTATCTGCTTGTGTGTGTTTTTATATTTGCATGCATGAAGAGATATGGGAACCCACTGGGTATGTGGGGATGTGTGGGTGTGTGGTCACATGTGTAAGTGACCTGTGCAGTGAAGACTGCTTATTTGAAAAAGGATGACATCATCCTATGTGAGAACATGATCTAAACTATACGCTCTCAGATGTTTCCCCTGCTGCAGTAGTCACCACAACTAAATTACACTTTGGCACAGGCCCGCTAGGCTAAGTTCAGCCACACAGGTCTTCAGTATGTCAGAGGATTCACTGCATCTGAAGCTCTGTGCACATTACAGCAACATTTTCAGTTCTATTTTCAGTTTGTTGGTTTTTTAATCTGGTCTTTTGTTGTGATTTGTATTGTTTATCTTCCAAGTCCTCATGCAGGTTGGTTGTTGGATGATTTCTAGATGAGATGCAATGATAGCACATGTAGATGCTACAATGAATAGCCCAGACAAGGCTAGCTCTTTGGCGTGCCAACTCAAGTTGATGTCTCAATTAAATGGATATCTTTAGCTCTTATTTCTTCGTTTATCCGTGTTAGTTCATTTGAGAATATTTTAATCTATTCTTTGGAACAGAATTTACATTTTGTTTTTAATTCTCTTCAATATATTGTTATTCTTTCTTGTCCTTTCAATTTTCTCCAACCTGTGTGAGAAACTGTGTGAGTTTATGGACCTGAGTGAGCGTTATGGGTGTGTGTCCTGTAGTCTGCAGGTCCAGGGGCCTTGAAGGGAGCTGCAGTTCAATCCAAATGAATGGGGCCATTATGTAAGTGCTTACAACATCGAGAAATTATGTAAATGGATCCGTTGCTACACAACAATGTTCCTCCTGTCAAAACATAAACAACATTGTACAAATGGCCAAATGTTCACAATGTTGAAACATGATGAAATATACCCCAGAGGTGGTACACATGATTATATGTACACACATAAGGGAAGTTTACAAAAGGCTTCTCTCAAATTTATGAATCATAGTCTGCTCCTATAAACGCTGAATTTTATTGAAATTAACTTTTTGGCCAGGACCCACAGGCTTCCACAGAACACATCAAGAATTTTGTGTTATTAAGGTTTGTAAGGATCTCAAGTAGTTGTTAAGCGTTTGAAAAAGGGCATGCTATTGGATGATGAGTATCTGGTCCACTTACTTCATGACTGAAGATGTAGGTGACGTGGGGAGGTCCAGCTGCGAGCTATCATCAAACACAGTGCTGTCCCTCCTCATACACCCTTTATGCGTCACTGGCTGTTTGAACTTCCCTGGATGTTTTTATTTGGTTATGCATCTAAATCATCAGGGGTCAAGTAAACAGCTCTGGTGGAGGTAAACAGCCTGAGGGATATGCTGTCCTCTGGGGCCTTCAGTTTCTGAACTTAACACACATGCACGAATACACACACACGCAGGTAGCATGCATACACGGTTGAATTAGGGTACAGATGAAACAGCTCATGTCTACTCTGCACTTACCATAGCGGGTTCAGCCCCAGGCTTTATTCTCTGCTGTCAGATCCAGCAGTGCTACACGGTACTGATGGTGAGATGATGTTTTCAAGGATTCATGATGAACTCTGCACTCTCACAGACACGCAAATACACAACGACCTCCTTACCAAATCCGGGTAAGCGAGAGAGATCAAAGCCACTGAGTGGGATGGATTCTCTGAAATGAATAGTGCTGGGGGATATTGCTTTAACCTTTGTCCAAAGCACTGTGCTCAGGGACCTCCCTGTTTGTTTTAACGGCTCTGAGTTAGCGAGGGTCTCTCTAGCCCCAGAAAAGGTCCAGGGTAAGAAGGCATTCACTACATCTACGCAGGTGTTTAACATCACGAGACGTTG
This sequence comes from Ambassis agassizii, assembly GCA_036025115.1. Lineage (NCBI taxonomy): Eukaryota > Metazoa > Chordata > Actinopteri > Ambassidae > Ambassis > Ambassis agassizii. The sequence goes on from JAVQJX010082009.1 coordinate 5,982, forward strand.
TTTATCTACATATGGTGCTGTCCTCCTCTATGGATAAGATCAACTCCACTGACAATGCATTTTTGTGGTCATCATGATATTTTGCCATTCAGTCATCATGAAGGGGTTTGACCATTCTCCGACTCAGATGTACAGTAGTGTTTTATTTCAGGGGTAGATCAAAAGTCTCTCCATGCTGTGTCTAACCACAACTGTGATTATATTAGGATTTATTTGTTTTGGGTCCCTCCACTTCACAGGGAGGCCAACTCCCCTTTGCCACGCCCTGTTTTGATGAAAATGTCACAAGACTTTAGATAAATCTGGACGCACATCAAAATGCTCATGTTCATGATGCACTTATCACACTGTGGGACCTTTCAGCACTGCCTTAGCTCAGGCGCTGAAAGGTCCCACAGTGAAGCAGAGACAATGATGTTGGGGAGTGACGGCGGGACCTCTCCTCTCCTCTCAACATCGTCTGTGTCAACACCCTGCCCTCCCATCCCTAAAGGAACCAGCAGAAAGATGTTCTGCACACCACACACACAAACACACATATTATGGACCACAGCGATTAAAGTGCCTGTTGTTATGTGGCTTGCCAATAGCTGTGAGATTGTGTGTGTGTGGTACAAGCATGTTGAGTGTTTACATGTTTTGAATGAGTCATTGAGAGTTTGCAATATTTCAGCCGTCTTTGACCAATTCAATACCTTAAGCCCTGAAGAATCGTGTTCTAGCATGCTATGCTGAAACATGAAGGTCTTATTAAAGTGAAGTTTAAACTTTCTCCCTTGAAAATAATTCATCTTTTTCATGTTGTACACAGCAGCTGACCCCTTTAGGGTAAAATAATTGAGGCGGGGAAGGAGATGCGTACAAAGGAGGGTCTGAAGATGCTAGCAGGAGTGGGTGGTTACAATAACAATCTGTAAATGCAGTGAACACAAACACTCTCTCCTTGTGGCTGACTGAATGGGTTCCTTCAATGTCTTTGTCCCACTTGTGTTGTGGGACATATTGAACCCCTTAGTTCTTTCTCCTTAGTAATAATCAGACTCTCTTGTGGGCCTCCCTCCATTCTTCCATCTCTCCCACCATCACTGCCCCTGTTCACCCACAGCTGCACCGCAGGGCGGCAAGAAGCCGGGCAAGGGTAGGCATGGACATCTCTATACATACACACTGAAAGAAATAATTGCAATCTCCTGTGATAAAGTACAAGCTGCACAAAGCAACACAAATAAAGTTTATCTAAGCATGTCTGATCTCTGTCTATTTATCTAATTGTGTCCTGCAGCCGCATTAGCATTTTAGCACTTCTGATTCTTTCATTGGATCTGAAAGACTTTGAATACACTCAATTAAAGAGAGTCAAGAGAGGTTTTCATATTTTATTCTATGACATGTAATGTGTCTATTTTATTGTACTATTTTCTTTTACAGTTCCTAAGAAGTAGCTAAATGACACCACAAAGGTGGTTGGGGACTTCACGGTACGGTTTTGGCAGGCCATATATCAGACCACACAAAGCGTGAACAAAGTGCAGCATTTTATATTTCATATGAATTGTATAAATTAGCAGGTTAACAATGACAGCACCGATGTGTTCCAGAATGTACATATTAAGAGAGGAGAAGCTGAACCGTACGGCAAACAGTATGGCAAACAAATATTTGATGACGCAACGAGCTGCCTCTTGATTTATCATCAGTAACTACTTTGACTATACATTGATATGGAGGGTCGACCATTCATATGCAGGGTCTTTCTGACTTCCTCCCTCTTATCTCCATCCCTTGGAGGATAGTGTTCATGCCTGTGGTCATGGCTTTGGTGACTTTGGTTTCTAACTGCCAGACAGTTCATCGACTTGCCCTGTGTAAATCTGCCTGGGTGGGAAACAATTTGTGGCTGATGACATGTTTTTTGCGTTCATTTGTGCACATTCAGCACACACCCGCTGGATTTACATATTGTATCCATTCTGTCTCATAACGTCTCTATCCAGTTTGTGTCCCAAACTGTCCTTCATATATATAACACAGACACAAGGAAGGTGCAGACACAGGAAAAGCCCTGACCTGATGCTGAGGCCCAGGTGTATATAGTCATTGAGTGTGTGGGTCTCAGAGGTTACATGGTGAGGGGCCTGGGTAATAACTTACTGAGGTCTCACACTCCTCTCAAAACAGCACAACAAGCCCCACATCAAGGGAGCTTTGAGAAGGAAATGAGCAAAGAAAGAAAAGCACACAGCAGGAGCCAGAGAAGCCACATTTCCAAATTATTAATATTGTTTTTCAAAGAAACCCAAACACTCTCAGGGGATTAGGAGAAGGGGGCTAGGGAAGAGAAGGAAGCAGGTAGATTATCTGTCCCCAGTTTTTGGTTCAGTTGAACTGTCAACATGTGAAAGAAAGAGAGGAGAAAATAAGGTAGTGGCCTTGCTTATATAAAGAGGGAAAGCTGAATGAAACACTATCTTTATGGCGGTGTTAAAGCAAGAACTGGAACTGGTGCTTTGGCTGTAGCTAAAAAAACATCCTCAGCTCTGAGCTTGTCGTTTTCATTCAGACTCTTGTTTTCTTTCAGCTAAAAGCATGCCTCCCTGCCCAGAGAGCTGGCTAATACTGGACACACAGTCACACAATGTGTTTCTCACTCTCCCACTGCCAAGCAGACACATGCCGCTATGGTACCATGGCTATAACATGAGGAAAAGAGATAACTCGAACACAATGCTAAGTAATATAACACAGAGGGAGAGGCTGATGTGGTAGTAAATAGCAGTCTGGGATTGTTTCAAGAATAACAGCCCTCTGAAATCAGAGACATATTAACAAACCCCCTAGATTTCCTACATTGAAAAGATGTTTTTCTCCCTGCTCCATTGGGTAACACTGTTGTAGTGACGGGATAAGTTGTCACATTTAGCCAGTTGTGTACAACGTGGAGGTCCATCTTGCTTCAATTAAAAACTCCAACGCGTCTGGTTTTGATTAGGGGTCCTGGCAAAACCAAGGTGATTCCTTTCTTAATGAAAACCACCAGAGAGGTTGAGCAGTGCTAAAAACTGGTTAACAAAGAATAATAGTTGTGCGTGGAAGGTATCTCACTCTCATCCTCCTTTCCCCTGCCATTTCCTTCCTTCTGGCCTATATAGTCTACATGCCAGATGGACAGACCTAACCTTGGAGAGCTGCACAGGGTGATGGGGTGGGGGGGTAAAGAGTTTATGAAATCAGTCCCTTTCCCTGTGACATGTCTTTATACATTTCATTCCTGCATTTTTTTCTCTCCTTGCTTGTTTTTTCACCTCCACCGCCTCCCATTCTTTTGCTCTGTGAGGATTTCTGTGAATCCACAGTGTCTCAGCAGAAGCAGACTCGTGTTTCCGCTCTGAGCGGCTGAAGATTTACTCCAGAGTGGAGGTCTGTTTGCTGTGATTTGACATTGAACCATCGCTTCCCCTCCTTGGCCACACAGTCACCTCCTCCCTCATCTTGCGACCAATGGTATTTGTTATTTACAAGCGCACTACATCTTATCTCCTGACCTTGTCACTCCGTAAGTTCAAATTCCAGATAGGCTGCAACCACAGATGCTGACTTGAAATAATTAGGCTTGTTGAGGACACTGAGAGCACTTCAGTCTGCACTGTCTGCAGTGAGGAGTGCAGAGCAGGTTGAGTGACAGTCAGTGACAGCATAATGTATGCCCCTCTACTATCATCGACGTCACAGAATGCTCCAGTAGCCGCAAGTGTGCCTCTCACAATGTGACTTGGCCAGTGTGAAGCTCATGGAAATGTGTTGGTCATCAAGAGTGCAAGGATGCATAAAGCGAGTGCTGCCAGAAGCAGAGAGAAAAGTTGGATGGGAAAAGATACACACCACCCGGTCTTCTCATAACGCAGGGCGTTTCTCCGAATGTGGTCTGATCTAATGAGCGATTCAGCTGGTGACGCAGCGATTACCTCCTTTCATCTTGTCATCTCTTTTATTCTCTTATCTTTGATTGTCTCACCATCCTTCATCTCTGTGATCAGGTCGTCTATAGGGCGGCATGTCTGTGTCTCGTCCCCCCTTCTGCCTCAAAGGAGAGGAAGCCTGGAGGAGACAGGCCAACAGAATATAAGGATGACAAATACACAGGCGGACTCCATCTGATAGGCTCACAGTGTTACAGATGAACCTGAAGATGTGCATTTGTATTGTGTAATAGACCAAAGTGGAAAGATTTATCACATAACTGTTAAACTGTATGTGGAAAAAAAGAACAAATGAAGGATCTTAGCAAAGAAAATATGATGGAAAAATACTAAAATTGACTGTTCTTTATTCTTCAATTGCCAATAATTTCCCCCCAGAAAGGAGCCTCCCTTTAGACTGCCATGAGTCTGTTGTTTTCTCATAAAACAGTAGTGATAAACACATCAAAAAGCAGCTTCTCTCTGGCTACTGACCACCATTTGAGATCCACTTTGTTCTACTAGTACAGCTGGTGTTTGTGTGCTTTGTTGGACCATCACCTTGCTTTGTATTTATGACAGGAACAGCTTTAGACAAAGATGATAGATAGAGACACACTCTCACATTGTAAAACACTTAATACTTAATAATTTTGTTATTTTTATTTTGTTGATGAGTCCAGCACTAAGTGAGAGGTTTGAACTTTAAACCGCCATAGGGTGTACAGCAGCAGCTACACAGAGAGTTGGAGCTAATGTTGCTCTGCTGGATGTGTACAGCCTTTCTACCTTAATATTTTCATAAAAAACATTACTGTAAATCTGCTGTTAAATCCCCTCTGACACATGTCGCCCATTCTTAGCTCCTTTAACAAAATAGATGAAGCTGTCAGAAACACAAACATACTTATGAAAGCTTAATCTTCTGAATAATTAGACTGAGGCCAGTGGAGGTTGTTTTTGCATCAAATGATATATCTCTGCTGACATTTTACTGCAAACTGGGTGTAAAAGCATTCTGCCTGCAGCCAAAACCATCCAGCAATTTTGACGTTTATCATAAGTACACCATAAATATTACAGTCTCTCTCTGTGTCAGTAAATAAAATAAGTTTTATTTCACAGAATATGTGATAAGTGGCTTCCCTTTCTTGTTAGGTCACATTATGTTAGTCAATCCATGTATCTGTTTCCTCTAACTGCTTATTCCCCCTTCTTAATCACAACCAGGCTGGAGGCAATCCCAGTATGCATTAGGTGAGAAGCCTGGAGATGTGTTACAGTCTCACCAATGGAGAAATGTTCAGGTCATTTTTCTAATCTATTATTAAGAGAAACAGTTGTATCATCAACAGGTGTTGAATGGCTAGAGCGTCATCATCTTTCCTGTGTTGTGGATTACATGAATGATACTTGGATAATATTACACATGTGTGCCCATGTGTACTTCAGTGACATAACTGCACCGCATCCTTCTTCTAATGAGAGTTCTGTTGCATTTTCACCCATTAACCTGAAACAGTATAAATTCAACTGCTGACAAAACCACCAGATTCACTGTGCCTGTTTTATGACCACAACAGCTCAAAGGCAAAATCATAAATCTGACCGCTTTATCCGACTCCCAAGGCTGCACAAAGCGTAACGCTGTGGGAAGCCCAGAGGAAATGAATGATCAGGGCAAATAGTTTAGTAAAAGTATGCAATGGGTTTTTTGGAACTTCCTTTATTTCCTGTCGGGAGACGAGTGACAGCTGTTCGCAGTGGAGGAATAAAGAATTGATGCTGCATGCAGGGAAAGGGCACCAGGGGACAGGAGAAAGGTTCCTAATGAAATATTAAATGAGACTGGAGATGGTTCCAGAGTACATCTGTCCTTCCTCCCCAACTCCTCCTCCGACAATGTGCTTTCTCTGGAGGGGAACTCACAGACTTTCCAGCTAAGGAGAGACAGGCTCTAACACCTGTTTTCCACCAATGGATGGAATCTAACCTTTAGTAGCCTAACATTTAGCCAAAAAAAATGTAATAACTAAAAACTTGGTTCTTAGCTGGAGGCAAAAGGTAGGAGGCTGCGAATATGAGATGGAGGTATTGACCTTTACAGTTTGCTACATTATAATTAAATATAATAGAGTAAACTTATTCATCACTCCATGTCCTTTTGTTTTGTCTGTAACAAGACCCTGCAGGTGACCAGTGCAATTTAGCTCAATAGCTAAGGTCTAATTTGATGGAAAAGCCGATATACTTATAAATGCATGTAGTTTTTTATGTGTCATGCATAGTTCAAATAAAGCCAGAGTAATTTCCTATCCAACTACAGGCAAAGAGGTGGTGAACAGTTGTAGCTGAGGTGGATGCATAATCAAACATTAAAAATAAATCTTAATATAATTAAAATGAGCGAATAAAACACAACCCAGTTGCCATAAAAGAGGATCTTACCAATAGAGACCACCCCATTGTTGTACTAAATAATTAAAGTTTAAAAGTTGTGCATTGGAGGTACAATGCTT
>JAVQJX010082012.1:0-10956 GCA_036025115.1 Ambassis agassizii
CAAGAAAACTCTACAAGTCCAGATGCCTTGATTCAACTCCTTTGAATGAAAATGACCTGGATGACTGAGAACCTTCACAGATATACTTCAGGATTAAAAACTCATCTGATATTAGGACATTAAAAAGTCATTGGAAACGAAACATGAATATAAGTTTAGTGCAATTTCAACTCATTAAAACAAACATTTGTCAATAAAGAAGCCAAAAAATATCACAAGGTGCTGTGGAGCCACTTGTCAATAGCTCTCTCATTGGCCAACACATCCATTTGCCAGTCTACATGCCATCTGAGGTTAGCAATGACCTGACTGTAGTTTCTCCCCAAACCATGGCGCCATGCACCAAATGCTTTTTTATTGTATGAGTGGACCGTATCAGAGACTTTTGGATAGTCTACAATATTACGCAGCAGCTTATCCAGATGAGAGTGCACTTCAGGATATTTGAGAACTACATTGTGAAGTTCATCCTTGTCCAGCTTGAGGTCTGACAAAAACAACAACAACAAAACAGTTTGAGCTTTATACAGCTTGAATGGCAATTTAAACAAGCATCTGAAGACTCACCATAAAGTTGTGGGGCGACACTCAGGCCGTCTGCATATGTGATGTATTTCCATTGACCACTTCTCAGCATGTATGTAGAGGCATTGACATTACAACCATGATATTCACTCAGTACCCAGTCTGGATGTTGCTTCTTGAAAAACATAGATGCTGACAGCAAAGGAAGGAGGGAGTGGCCACTTAGGTTACTTACTGCTGAAATACCGGCAATGTCTGCGGAACACACAAATAAGTTACATCAAGTTAAAAAAATAAAATCAATGTCTACAAAAAAACTTGTGTTTAACATGTTCTTCCTTACCCAGGACCGTGGGGAAAAGATCAACAAGGGACACAAGCTGGTTGACCTGCTGACCAGGCTTTAGCCGAGGACCCATGATGAGCAGGGGAACATGGGAACTACCCTCAAACATTGACATCTTATAGAACTGCCTATGCTCCATGGCTAGCTCTCCGTGATCAGCCGTGAAGATCACAACAGTGTTGTTAAGCAGGCCTGTCTCTCTCAAAGCTGAAATCACCTGACCTGAGGAGACACAGTGTAGGAAATATATGAGTACCAAGATCTTTCTTATATCAAAATTCTCTTAAATCTTTTATATAAGTGTCTCTCCAGATTAGTTCAATATGGACTGCAAATATGACATACACCAGCATGAATTGCTGTTGTAAACAAACCTAACATAGCATCTGCTTCAGCACACATGGCGTAATAGGAAGCCCGAATGTTTTTGATTTCCTCCACAGTGAAATTACCACTGCAGTTTTTAGTAAAGGTGGAGTAGTAGTCAACAGGGTGCATAGCAGCCAAGGGCAGCCATCTGGGAACAGAGACAAGCTCAGAAGACACCTATATGAGTACAAAAAAAAGAGGAATTTAGTCAGGAAAAACAGTGTAATTCTGAAAAACAGAGTGTGGAAAAAAAAAAGGTGCCTTTTTGAGCCAGTACGGTGAGGTACGAAAGGTGGATCCTCCTGCAGTGGGCCCCAGGGACTCAGTTTTATAAGGGTGAGGTAAATTGAGACCAAGATAAAGAGCAAAGGGCCGATGTGAGGATGCAGCTGTCTGGTGGATCCATTGCGTCGCCTTATCGGTGTTTATCCAGTCTTCTCTCATTATCCTTACAGTGGACATGTTCCCAACAAGCTGAGAAACAGGCCGGCCTTCTTGGCGCAAGAGAAAAGGAACATCTCGCGTCCACGCCTCAACTCGATTACTGCAGAAAAGGAAGTAGAATGAAACATGTGAAAGGTCTGGTCTGTTTGTTTAATACAGTCACTAATGTTTGCTTATTATGTTTGTAATATCTTTTGATATTTTTAGTATGTCTGCCTACCTGATGGAGTGGCTCCCTGACATATAATCTAGCTTGCCCATCATCTTGGTATAATACCCATTCATCTCCAGTAAATCCATCCATGTGGTTGTATTTGCATTTAAGCACTTGTAATTGTTCCATGACTGAGTGAGATGAACAAACTGACCGCTCCACATTGCTGAGAATAGACAAATTGTGGTAATTTATAAACAGATTTCACTGTTTTACTTTAGTGGATATCCAGTCACTTACCTGCTCTTGAAGGGCAGCAGATGGGTGAGTTAGTGTAAGCATTGAGAAAGGTGGTACCTAACCCCCTTAGATAGTTTATGAAAGGTAGCTGTACAACTTGGCTGCCCGGGTCAACAGACAGTCGTCCATCCTCAAAGACGCAACATAAAAATCAAGTAAACATATAAACTCAGCATCTTAAACACACATCACTGCTAATGATACAGTTATTATGCTATTATACTTACAAAGGCATCACTCATCACCATCACAATGTTGGGTCTGCTCTCACTTTGGCAAACACTTGAACCATAATTATGGAAAAGAAGAACTAAAGCAAAAAACAGCATCATCACAGTGACTTTCCGCCAATTTAGGTGATGTGCGGGTGTAAAAGAAAAGTTTGTCGTCGGAATTGAATGAGACTCATCAGAACAGACGTGCAGAAAATGGTCCACTTTGCCTTCTAGTGGTGACTGACTCGCTATAAACATCCTGGTTACGCTTTCAAAATAAGAGTCTCTAATAAGACCAAGCTGCAAATACAATTCCACAGTTTAAAATACATCCTCTACATATAAATTCGTGTTATGAACACCCATTACCTAACAATCTATCAATACGAAAACACTCACAGGAAAAAATAATAATATGAGGACATCGACTCCACTTTTAACATGTAATGACAAAATGGACACTCTAGATGGCAGCATGTACCTGTTGCACATTAATTTATACTCAGCTGCAAAGTACATGTGGAACACACTGTTTACAGTAAGTATCACTAATATGTCTATGTTTGAGAGCCGGTCAGATTTTGAGTTTTCTTTAGAGGTCTTGATAAGCATCAGCAACAGCCCTCTGTCTGATAGAAGATATGATATTTCTTTATTATTAATTAGTAGTGAGACATCAGAGCTGTTGTAACAGATGGATGTAAGGTTGATTTGAGTTTCTTTGTATTCAGTGGGAGAGATGGTACAGCTTCCCTCTGAAATGTTTTTGAATGCATTTAAGTAAAGCTCATCCAGACTGCTGTTGAAAAATGGAGTCTTATAGGCCAACACAAAATTATCTTTCTGACAGGATGGTGTAGAGTAATGAATCACAATAAAACTGAAAAAAAAATCAATGTGGTCATTTGGTTGTTGAAAGCTATGTACAGGAGTTATATGGTAGTAATGATCAACAGGTGATCTGCAGCTCAGGTTGGAAACAGTGATGGCCACAAGGTGGCGTTTTGAGCCTGAGAGTTGTTTTCCTATAAACTGGGAGCTCAACACAATGAGAGCAGCCCTCCATATGTGCATGCATCACTTTAATCTTAACACAAAAGCAATATCTGTGATATATGAGAGTAAAAGAAACCTTTATGGTTTTTGCTTCCAGTTTGAATCAAAGGCAAGTGGAGTATCCAGTAATGCTGCATGGCCTGTGTTGCAGGCATTATGCAAAATGCAGCCCTGTTAATTCTGTTACTTGTGCACATATGTTGTGTACATGTAAAACAGGGTTAAATGTTTGGAGGTTAATGAGCACATAGTTTGTCTAAGCAGGGTTTGAGGCTGCAGGCCTATTGTAATATTATAGTGATATTAGTGAACATGTATTCCTATTTACTGAGTAGCCTACAAATATATTTCTCATCAAACAGGCCTAAGTTGAAAAAAAAATGAGCAAGGACGATATGATATTTATAATGTATGTTAATATATAATAAATATAAGAAATTATCTATAAAACCTTAACTTTCTAACTCTTGAGGTTAACGTTTCTTTGTGTAGTCTTTCAGCTGTTTGAACATACTGTCATCTGGCTGTGTGCCATTACTTCTCTGCCTTGTTCCAGAAGGCGGAAGGAGGGGGCAGTGAAGCCCTGCGCATGCGCTCAAGGTTGTTTTTCACACAGGCTGTAGCTTAAAGTGAGCTGAGCTACGGGGGTTTCCTTGTCTTTGACTGGAGACCAGCAAGCAAGAGAGGCAGATGATAACAGCATCCATTGCTGTTATTCAGCCTTCTCACATCTCAATGAACTGCTCTCAAAGAAAACACTGATCGTGCCTACTGCTTTTTGCAGGGCAGAGATACTGATCAGTGTCTAAAAACTGCATGAGATTATTTTTTTAATAGACTTCTTTTTTTTTAACTACAAGGTCTCTGTAGCCTGTCTCTTTCCACCATGGTGCTAGGAAAGGTAAAGAGCTTCACATTAAGCTATGACTGTCTCAATGACAGCAATGTTCCCGTTTTCTCCAGCGGGGACTGCGTCTCAGGGAGGGTGATCATCGAAGTCACCGGAGAAATTCGTGTGAAATCTCTCAAAATCCACGCAAAAGGATTTGCAAAAGTTCGTTGGACTGAATCGAGAAACGCTGGATCCAACACTGCCTACACGCAAAACTACACAGAAGAAGTGGAATATCTAAATCATAAAGATATTTTGATCGGGCATGAGAGAGGTAAGATGATGTGCTTTTATTTTTCACCTGAACTTTCGTAGACTGTAAGATGCTCTTCCTGCTTGTTCATTTGATGATGCAGTTGTGGATTAGGATGGCAGAATGATCCAAAAATTGGAAGGCTCTTTTTTAAAAGTTGTCAAACTTCAATATAGCTCCTTTGTTGGTGGTGTGTGAATTTTGGTAGCTCTATCTTTGCTTGTTTGTGTCTAGGTGTCAGAATGAATGACAGCAGCAAAGGCATCAGTGTTTTTTACAGCTTTTCAAGAACAAAACGAGGGATTAAATTCATTTTTGAGACACAGAGCGATGGAGTAGTGATGTACCTGCAGCTTTGTTAAAGGATTTGAACGCAAAAATGCATCATATAGGTTGTTTCTTTGTAGCTTTTCTTAAGTTTCCACCTATTGTTCAAAGCGGTTCAATCCTGTTCAGAAAACTGGACTGAAAGAGGCGGGGTTTAGTGCAGACGCTCCTTTCTGCTGTGCGTCATTGGCTGAGGTGCTCATGTGTGGCCAATGACATCACTATCCTGCAGAAAATTCTGCAACTTTTTCGTTAAGAAAAACACCAGCAAAATATGAGTCAAGTGAAGCGCATGCTGTTTGAACCAGAAGCTACAAGCAGAGTACTTTTGTTGCGTCCTTCCTCTATTGTCAGTCTGATTCCTCGACATATATCTCGTTGTATGATAATAGAATTATTGTCATTAGCCGTGGGCTTGCCGCATACGCCTCTGCAGTCCCAGATATATGCAGATTATCTGATAGGAAAGAGAAGAGGAAAGAGATTTAAATGGAAAACGAGCGGTGTTTGTGTGCTTTCTCATTTGGGTTTATCTGCGCGTAAAATGTGTGAAATCGCTAATATGATCAATGAAAGGCGACATTATTTTCGCGATAGTCCGCGATTTGTGTGAGCAAAGTTATTAAAACGGTATAAAAATGTAGTAGACGCTGGTCTGTAGTGTATCTATGGCTTGTAGTAGTGAGTGCGGTGTCGCACAGTGAATACGTAATGAGAGCAGAGCGGCTGTGGGAAGCTGCTCGCACCGGTTTGGTCCGGTCTCCTCCTGCTGGAGTCTGGGTTTGACTGACAGCTCCGCACTTGTTTACCACACGGCTGCTGCGAGGGGAAGGGAGTGCTGAGCTGGCAGATGCAGCAGCGCAGCCGGCCTGCTCACCCTGCTATTATAAAGGAGATCTTTAAATATGTTTTGAATGAAAATATTTATTTGATTTTACCAGCACCCTCCCCCATTCCGCTTGTGAAAACGATATTTTTTCCCCTTCTTTTATATCATTAAACAAAGAACAAATTAGTTTCTTATGTTCACATTATTGCTCCATAATGGATTTACACATAAATATATATACTTATTTTTCGTATCATAGACGCCTAATAAGAGATTTGGAGATCTGTACAAGAGCATAGTCAGTTTGTGGCACCTCCAACTTCTTTTAGTTTCCTCTGCTTCTTATCTCTCAATACATAAATATATTTACAGACAGATAATTATAGTAAAATCCGTTTATTCTCTTCTGTCTCCCCCACCCTGTGTTCTTTGATATGACTTTCAGATGCCTTCGTAGATCATTTTACCCAGGTATGGTATACATGTGTTTGGAATATTGTCCTCCTTGTTTTTCAGACGATGACAACTCTGAGGAAGGACTCACCACTATCCATTCAGGAAGACATGAGTATGCATTCAGCCTCGAGCTTCCGCAGACGTGAGTGTCAAAACCCCATTTCTGATTTAATACCACTTTTGGTTTGAATAATAATAACATTTTCTTGTTTTTTTTCCTGTTTTTGTAGACCTCTGGCTACCTCTTTCGAAGGGAAGCATGGCAGTGTGCGTTACTGGGTAAAGGCAGAACTCCACAGGCCATGGCTTCTGCCCATGAAGACCAAGAAGGAATTCACAGTCTTTGAGCACATTGACATCAACACTCCATTATTGCTGGTAAGCTTATATGAAGCTGAACTTCTTTTAGAATGACTGTTTCAGCTGACTGTGGCAAATAAGTGTGGCTCAGTCCAGACTCCATTTTTCCTAATTACAGGGATCAGAATTTGCCATTTTAATCTCTTTCTGCAACTTTCCATTTCTGCTGTGCCTGACCTCATGTTATTAGAAGTACATCAGCCAGTTTGACCTGAAAAGCTTATTAGAGAAGAACTACAGAGTAACCTTTTTTTTTTTTTGTATCTTTGTTTTTCTCTTCAGTCACCACAGGCCGGCACAAAAGACAAGACGCTTTGCTGTTGGTTCTGCACCTCAGGTCCTATTTCCCTAAGTGCCAAAATAGAAAGGAAGGGATACACCCCAGGTGAGAAAAAGTAACTGATTGATAAATCAGGTCAATAGAAGTGTCGCATCCTGCAGATAACAGCATTGATTACTAATTAAAGCTGCTGATATGAACACTTCAGTTGAATTCTCTTTTTATTCTTTCACCTCTCCAGGAGAGTCGATCCAGATCTTTGCTGAGATCGAGAACTGCTCGTCCCGCATGGTGGTGCCAAAGGCAGCCATCTACCAGACTCAGACCTTCTATGCCAAAGGGAAGATGAAGGAGGTCAAGCAGCTGGTGGCCAACCTGCGAGGAGAGTCTCTGTCCTCGGGTAAAACCGAGACCTGGAGTGGCAAGATGCTAAAAATCCCACCTGTTTCACCCTCCATCCTGGACTGCAGCATCATCAGAGTGGAGTACTCTCTCATGGTGAGTATCTGGACACACTTAAATCTCACACAATAAATTCCTGCATTAAATCCCTCTTATCACCATTATTCTGTGGTGCCACTGTCAGGACACACATAACCAATATTTCCTAGTAAGCCAGTGTCTCTCCTGGTAAAGGACCTGGATGATGCAGCTCATACTGCTAATCTGCACCTTGGATTGCACCAGGTGTTCTCTCCACATGCTGCTAATAGCATTAGCCCAGAATATCTGTGCACACCTGCCTTCTGGGTGTTCATGACCTCTTTACTCTGCGAACTGACACCAGGCCAGAGGTCCGCCTTGCATAAGCAACTGAACTCAAGACATTAACCCACATATTGTCACACTAAGGCCTAACCCACACAGGCCTGGCTAGTGTAGCAGAGGATTAAAAAGCGGTTTGATTTTGTGTTGAATGCTCTGAGCCGTTTGTGTTGTAACACTGAAGTAGAATTTGCATGTTCTAAACAGTTTTTTGGTGTCTGTGTTCAGGTATATGTGGACATACCTGGGGCGATAAACCTCTCTCTGGATCTGCCCCTGGTCATTGGAACCATCCCTCTCCACCCGTTTGGCTCCCGTACATCTAGCGTCAGCAGCCAGTGCAGCATGAGCTGGCTGGGTATGGGTCTGCCTGAGAGGCCTGAAGGTAGGTTGGATATGATGGATGTTTTTGAGTAAATGCAAGGTTGATTGTTTATAATAAGGTTGCTGATGTGTTGTTTAATGTTCATTTGCAGCTCCGCCAAGCTATGCAGAAATTGTGACAGAAGAGCAGAGGCAGAGCAGCCTGGATGTCCCAGCAGCCCGAGAGGAGCTGGATGGACCCCTCTTCGCCTATATTCACGAGTTCCGCTTCCAGCCTCCTCCTCTGTACTCTGAGGTAAACACCAAACCTTTTGTTCATTTGTCATTCCATCAGAGATTTCCATAAAAATAATCCTTTTTTTTTCTCTCCTCTTTCCATCTCCAGATTGATCCTAACCCAGATCATGCCAGGCGTACAGAGGAGCGCAGGCTTGATGCCTGTCCATCACGCTGAGGGAATCGCTCAATAATTTCCCCTGACTGACTCGGGGAAACTCTAAGGTATCCAATCAACCAACAAAGACTTTACTCACAGTTGAGTTGGATTGGACAAATGTGTTCCTGCCTTCCCTCAGTTGAGAGAAACAGGAGTCACTAGTTTGGGGTGTCACTTCCTTCCTGCTGAGAGCGGGATACGTGCAGATGAACACCTATTCAGTCTGTCTGACAATTAACCCCCACTAGTAGCGAGAGCCCTGGTGATGACAAGGAAGAATCACTGAGGCTCAGCCTGTCAAGCTCCTCTTCACCCTCTATTCTGCTGCACCTGCGGCACATACAGACATGGCTCCTCACACAAAGCGGAGGACTCATCATGTCCAGACATCAGCAGAATCACCTTAAAAAATGGGACGAAGAGAGAAAAGTAACAACAGAAATGCTCTAACCACCGTATATGAATGAAAGCTTTCAGCAGCAGTCAACAAGAGCAAAGACTAGATCCTCCTGCCTCATTTGGGATTTTGTTTTGCACATTTATTCTTTACTTGAGTTGTGTGGCTCTGTTTTTTTTTTTTTTAAATCACTAATAGTTTGGTTTTGGCCTTGCAGTGCGCCAGACTAAAAGACTGCAGGCTTTAAGACTATCATCTGCATAACTTTGAGAACAGGATTTGATTTTTGAAAAAACAAAAAGACTGAAAGTACAAGAACAATGCACTGAATTAGTTTTTTTTTTCTTCCATTTTCTCTTTATGATATTTCTGCAGCGACTAATAACTCAAACTTTTACAACTGCAGCACACACTATCTCCACCTGGAAGCTGTCACTCTCTTTTTTTTTTTAATAAGATGTTGCCTCCTCTGCTTGAATCCCAGTGTGGCTTCCCCCTCCTCTGTTTTAGTTATGTTATTCTGTTCTTGTATTTAGCTCCAGTCATAGAATGGCTTTTAGCATTTTTTTTTTAAGTTTAAGTTTTAGGTTGCTCTGGATTTGGACTAGGAGGGTTGCAGAACTGCATTTGCCACTTCAAAAAAACGGTAGCTGACAAGAAAAGTGTGTGAGTGTGACTTTGTGTGTAACAGAGGGTGGTACATTGTAGAGGGACTCGCCCTAATTGCCTGCAGCCCCTCTTCTCCTAATCTCAGGGCAAGCCAGGCTTGCATAACTGCCCAAAAGCACTGTCTCAGGTGGTCTTCTCACTTGCCAAAAGGTTGGAAAAAAAGAGAAAAAAATGTTAGTTTTTTTTTTTAATTGCACTGTTGAAAGTAATGAAGATTATTATTATTTTTTTTTAAATTACCAAAACAAGACCTAAAGAGAAGCAAGGCAGCTTTCTGAGATGAATCACATTCCCTTTTTATCCTGCTGCACTTGCCCACTACATCCAGTTAGAATTTTACCAGACCAATGAAGCCAGAATGCTTGTTATTAAAAAAAAAAAGAAGGAAAAAAAGGAATGACTCTGCTTCTGCTTTAAAGAAGCAAACCAGCTCGGGTGAGAAGCTGGGGACGTTGTTAAACATCTGTTCAGCCTGGTCCGAAAAAGTAGTAGCTGTAGTACATTAATATGAGTAATACATTGGTTTTCAAACTCATACAAGACAACAAGACCGGCTTTAACAGATGTTTGACATAGTCAGGAAAAAAAATAAGCAGCACTTTTTGATAAAAAAAATAAATAAAATCAAAAACTGAAAATACAGCATTCAACGGTGAAGGTCTGGAGAAGCATTTGGTACTAACCATGTTGTAGAGGAGAGAAGGAGTGTTGTGTAGGACGTTTAAGCATTATTCAGTCATTCTAAGATTAGTAACTTTTCTTTTAAGTTTACATTTTGAAACGTAGCTAACACAAGTTTGTATGTGTTGAGTGTGTGCACGCTTTTATCGAGATCCAGCTGGCAACTAAATATACAGCTTCTGACAGTAATCGACGAACTGCAGATTATTAAAGTGATCTTATCTTCGTGGCCTTGAAACAGAAAAGACCTGATCGTGATCCTTCATCTTTCAGTGTCCGCGCATACTCTTTGTTTTATTATGTTTGTGAACACCCTGTATGTTTTAGACCATTCTATGTTTGTTCAAAAGGACAAAAAGGGAAGAGAAAAAGTCCTTTTAAAGCAAGAAAAAAAAGACATCTTGGATAGGCCTGTTGATTGTGTTCTTTTTCTGAAGTTGGAGAGGGTTTTCTTTTCCATGTATTTCTGGGCATTGATGCTGGTTGCTTACTAGTTAAACAAGCAGCCTTGTTGAGTTGGTCTTTCTGATCCCCCTCCCTTCCCTTAGGCTACGGGGGTGGCAGCTGTTGATCAGCACCCTCTTCCTTGTGCCTCCCTTTGTGTAAAGAAACCTTTAGGTTGTATGGGATCGCAGACAAACCACTTCTTCTTCTATGGTAGACTCATGTCATACATGTTTGGATTTTATCCTAGGGAAACCGAATCAAGCTACGCGCTAACGAATAAGCTTATTTGTTTCAGGTTGGTCAATTCCATTGTCCATTTGCATGGGCCTCAGAGTAGTCCAGTGTCAAATCTAAGCTAAACTCCTGACCTAATAAAGGCAGGGACTGAAGTGTTCAGAGATTAAGACCCTGGGAGATGGGATCTGTAACAT
>JAVQJX010082081.1:0-21356 GCA_036025115.1 Ambassis agassizii
CCTTGTTTTTACGCGGGCACCGGGTTATTGTTGGTTTGGTTTAGGTTGTTAAAGCCCCCCCCCCCCCCCCCCCCCCCCCACACCCACACACACACACACAGGATGTACACTCACACAGCCGACCCGTTTAACCTCTGGCGGCGTCTGACTGAGTGAATTGCGCTAATATCACCACCTCGATGTTTCTGACAAAATCCTTGAATAATTCATACTTGAAAGGTAAGACATGCCAAATGTATTCCAAAGTTGCTATCTGCGGCGCAGAGGAATGTAAATGCCCGAACAGGAGGAGACGCAGAGTGACACTGCAGGGCGGGTGGCGTCTTCTTCTTCCCCTCCAAACAATCTGTTGGCCAAGGTCGCGCATGCAGGAAGTGGGGCGCCGCGCCCTTCACCACCCTTCACCACACTCAGCAAACAGGAAAATAAACAGAGAAGGTGTGAGGGAATAAAAGGTGATAAAAGAGGATTTCTTCTCTGCATTTTAGACATATTAGTCCACATGTGACGCAGGCGATCCCCCCTGTAGGGATGGTAAACAGCACCTCCCTCCTGTGGCTTAGCCCCTCCCCTGTGGCTTTGAGTGACAGCTCCTGGTGGCATGGCCCCCGGGCAGCGAGTCTTAAACACATCGCTCTGGGCCACAGAGTCCCAGAGCCGAGAGCAGCACCAGCTGCTGTGCTGTTACCCCTCTGCGGGGCGTCTTGAGTGGGTGTACACTCAGAATGTGTGTTTGAGGAAAGGATCAAGCAATTCAGGGTGTTTACTTTTAATTATGTTTTTTTTTCTCTCTCCCAGCAATGAATGAGGGTTTCCATTAATTATACACAGGAAATGCAGTGTGGCTCCTCACAGGCGCTGAGATACGCCTTTTGTATGTCTCCCTGCTATTGACTCGGAGCAGATAAACGAGGTATGTTTGCTTCACATTCAGCGCCTGTCAATGGATCGTGTTTAATGTGTGCTATTACGAATGATTAGCTTTGGATTAGCTGCGGCTTTTGTCCCGTCTGCCCGCTTTGTTTTTGCCGTCCCTTTCAAATCCAAGTCATTTGGAGAAGTGGCTCTTTGTATCGAAGAGACAAAAAAAACGCCGCGGGGTTCAGGCTGTGCAGGTTTTTGATGGCAAGCCTTGACGTTGTTTTTATCAAAATTAAGATAATACTTCTTTTAATTAAAAACACACTCACTCAAAGCAGATGTTAGCAAAGGCAGCAACATGGGATGCTAATTAAAATGCCTCCACACAAAAACATATGCTATATGTTCACTTACATCTGACTCAATTGGAGAGTTTGTGCACGTATACAGGCCTCGTACCCTGCACCATTACCTCTGACAATTAACAGTAAACGGCTAATGAAACGGCCTCGGTGCATATTGCTTCGCATGGAAATTAGCTTGTTATTAATGGAGAAAATGGAGACTGAAAACAGCCATTAAAGTGACTTTTCTTTTCAGCAGTATCAAATTTATCGACTGTTTAGCATGTAGCTCTTAATATTAGCATCCACATTAGAGCGCTACACATGTTAGCTGTAATTACTTGCTGCAGAATTATGCAGGGCTGTTGACATGGTCATGATTTGTGGACTTAAAAATAAGTTTAAAATAGATTTTGTATGTCAGGAACAATAACAATGGAGGACAGACTGGGACTCTATACCAGAGAGAGCAGCTGCTGAGGTCAAGTGTCCATCAGAGAGGGATGACTGACAGGTCAACCCTGCACAGATTCATACCAAAGAGACGCAGAAGAGGGAAAAAGAGGAGCTTCCAGGCCTCATTATTCCAAAGAAAAGCTGCAGACTCAAGAGAGAGAGGATTGTTTTACATGATTCAAGAGGTCAGTGAAGCTAACTGCTCTTTTTGTGGCTAAACAGGAAGAAAGAATCCATTAAACTCTACAAACAGAACTTTTTAATGCAGACATGCCAAAGTTGCTAGGCGACAGGGAGCCATCATGTGTTATTATCACCTTAGCGTGCTATTAATTATTTCTTCATACAGACTTTACAAGTCATTGTAATGTAATGTTCTTTTCTGCACAAAAATACAATATTCACGTGATAATGCTGAATATAAATCAGTCATTTGTCAAAAGTGTCAGAAGCAGATTCACACTCTGAAAATACATTCAGTGTGAATGCATGCGGGGCCCCCGGGGGAGGGGGGGGGGGCTGCTGTTTGTCTGATGGATTTCTCACCTGTGCCATCGTTAAAGCAGGAGTGAGACATAACGAGATAACAACCAAACAGTGTGTTTTTTTATTGTTCTTATATTTGTACCTGTTCATATTTTTTCCCTCAGAAACACAATAGCTACAGGCATAAACCCGCAGATGTGTGTAGCTACATGCCATTTAGTGCAGCACACAGCCTTAGGTGTACTTTGATAGTTGCTCTGTATTGTAGGAGCGGATTAGAAGCTATTATTCTGAGAAAGTGTGGTAATTGATACAGCAGGGCTTGTTAGATAAACAATAAGTCGACTTGCTCTGGGCTTGTAGAGAGATGGCCAATTTAACTTCTGATAGGAATCAAAGTAAAAGCAATTGCAGATTTCATCACCTGTAATGAGGTGAGAACGCTCTAAAAGTTTCTTGTACTTTAATTTTGGAAGAAAAAGAAATCTGTGTGTTTGATTTCCTCACCTTAAAATGACGCATCATGATTGCCCCTATCAGGTAAAACTACTTCCTTTCTTGTGGCGGCGCGGCCTGTCAGGCCTCCTTCGTCCCCCTGTTGTGTGGAGTGGAGTCGCCTATCATTGCAGGTAATCATCTCCACGCTCTGTTGCGTTCTGAGAGATGAGCCAAACACCTTCCCCGACTAGCGCCGGGGCCACCCGGTTGACCGACACGCAGCGATGTAAACACACACTGCTCTGTGTCACAGAAGGACGCCATCCGCTCGGCTGGGGGATCCAATTACCTGAGCCGCGATTGGAAGTGAGGGGAAATGCCGGCAGTGGTTAGTGCACACATCAGTACCCAGGAGACAGACAGACGCCTGATTTTCCCAGTTGGCTCTCCTCCCCGTGCACATATACACTTTTACATGCAGAGCTCAAGCTTATTTATGCACTTACTCAGTGAACCTTAAAGTCCCTCGCTGGTCCTCAGTGTGTGAGTGAAGCTTGCTGGGAGTTTATATTTGACTGTCACAAACCCACGCATGTGTAGCTCTGAAGTGAGAAAATTGATAAAAAGGAAAAAAGCTCCGCTGTGCACAACCGGAACACGTCTGCTCTCTTATCAGACCCACAAATGTTAAAGCAGGAAACACATATAATTCTCAGGGATGTGTCGGCCAATTAGCTCGCTTCCCTTCATCTGATTTGACAGCTCTTGATGAGGCTTCTTAACTTCCTGGATAGTCGATGATAGAGCGGAGGCCGCTCCTCGTTTGTGGTTTGTCAGAGGAAATGATGTGCTCCAGTGATGAAAGGAACGTTTAATGTGATGGCTTAAAATGATCACCGTGGTTATTGTTAATGTGGGAACAGTTTAGACAGGAAGAGGAAGCACAGCAGTGGATGTAAAAGACTTCTTTTCTCTGATTGGTCTGGTGTTTTTCAACCATGAAAGCTAGCCACTAGCTAATCTGCCCCTTGAGCTAAAAAGTGAAGTTGCAGTTCCTGAAGTGGCCACTTGAGGGTGGCTCACCTTTTGGCTGCTTTGATTGACAACTTCAGATTTTCGCCTCCCGTAAACCTCAGTGCAGGCTCCGCCCCTTTGCCCATATTAGGAAGCTTCAGAACCCTCCAGAAACCCCACAAAGGATTTGTCCACGAGCTAGCTTAGCATACACCACCACCATTGATCTAAGCTGCACAGTAATCTGTTCAATAATATAAACACCTTCTGCATGCTGATGACTGAAAGGCACTTTATGAGGATTTGCAGTAGTTTGACTCTGGGGCCAAATAGTCATCAAGAGTTAATTATTCTTGCTGATATCTGTAAATTTGCTCTGATTATGACTCACCACACTCACATTAAGAGCTCTCTGTTCGGGTAAACACGCTGCAAAGTCAATTTCAGCCGAACGTGCTGTGAGGGCGCGCCGGGGTTACGCATCCTCACCTCCCTCCGGGCCTCGCCATCATCGGCCCTTGTCCCCGCCAGCTCAATTAGGACTGTAATTCAAGAGCGGCCATCACACTGACATTCACACAGCTACCACACGTTCGGCTGTGCAGGTTAAACCGTTCACACATCCAGACAGTTAAAGACGAGGGAACTCACACGCAGCCTTTTTGACCCTGGGGTGATTATGTAGATTATGTGTTAATGTGTGTGTGTGTGTGTGTGGGCATGGGTTCCCCTCCATTTCACTAATTGCTGAGAAAAGTAGATAAGGCTGTAATTACAGCTCTTGTCTAAGAAAGGAGCTGATGGTGTCAGTCTTCTTCTCCGCTGCGATATTTTTGTCTTGTGTGTCACACAGACGCCAAAACATCCAGCCCGCTTCTCAGCGCTGGTTAAGGAAGTAGCTGATTGAGGCGCCGTGTGCAGCTCGCAGTGGAATTAAATGAGGAAAAATCAGGTTATGGAGAGATATTTATATGGAGCTGGAAATCCAAAACCTTCAAAATAAAAGCCCAGAGACACCTACATGAATTATTTTTATAGAATTGTTTTGCTTTCTGAGAGGCTTAATGGAAAGCTGTCCTTTTCACATGTGGAGCTGTCCGTGGTGCTGAACTCACAATGATTATGATAAAAGCACAAACGTGTCCTTTCCTCAGTCTGTCACTGCTGGTGGACTTGACATCAAATCCCAGGACTCTGCCTCTCTCAGCACACTGTGGGAGTAGATATCTGCAGAGTGCGAACCATGTTTTGGTGTGTCTGTTTCACAGGGGAGCACAGATACCCACTTTTGTTCCAAAACCTGGCAAACAGTCAGCTCTGACTGGCTTCTTTTCCCCTCAGCTGTCACATCTTATCTGTGTCCCGTACAGAGCTGTATCTGCGCAGCGAACACGGACGACAATACCAGGCAGCAAAAAAGAAATTGATGCTTTTTAATTCCCATTTCACAGTGGCCTTTGTCTTTGGTTGGCACAGGATTAAAACAAAGTGTGAAGGAGGCTTTGTGTGCTTAAATGATGGCGACAGATAAAAGGAGCTTAAGAGGCAGTTTGTGGGAGAAAACAGCAGGTGATGGGGACTGGAAGGTTCCCGCCTGCCGCGAGGAACCATTTGTAGCGGGCCGGAGCAGCATGACACCATATTTCTGCACTTGTTTTTCTACACTTGTTTTTAAAAAAAAACACCACTTGTCTCAATGAAGAACAGGGTTGTAGCAAAAGCTGGATGTCCACTAGTGTTGACAAATGCACATTTATGCACCCACACACACACACACACATTTCTCTGAGATGACCAGTTATAGTCATGGTGCTGGGGAATGATCCATCAGTGGGAGTGGCTGAAGCGCACATCAGACAAGCGAAATGACAAAGGCATCTCAGACGGATGAGTCGGCCCAGTCGCTGTGAAAGGAGCGTGAAAGAGATGTTCACATTCATCCATCCATCCTCGTCAGCGCCACCCGGCTGTCCTCACAACCTGACGCATATTCCTACAGCGCCGTCTCTCTCTCCACATGGGGAAGGGGGGGGGGGGGGTATCCACGTCTTGTTGACATTTTCATAGGCACTAGGAGTAATTTATGTAAGGTTAGACTGCTCCCAGTGCACTGGGCCAGAACACAGTAAAAGCAAACAGAGGGAGAAAGAGAACAAATTGCTTTTTTAAATTGCTCCGACAAGGGGTGCTCTTTTTGCTCTATTAGGACAAAGTGCAAACACCGCTACAAAAGGGGGGGCAGACCACAGTGGTGTGACTAAATCTAATAGAAATACCAACACGGTCTTTTGGCATCTGCATGGAACAAGTCTGATCTGGATGGAGAACATTAGGTGTGTGTGTGTGTGTGTTACCTCAGAGGGATGGAGCAGCAGCACAGGCTCAAAACAAAGATGGAGGAAGCTCAGCTGAGGATACATTTGTGCTTAATTTGAAGCTTTTCGAGGAAAGCTTCCTGCTTTGATCTGTGCTGCTGCACTGCAGTGACTTATATTATCATTCAGGCAAACATCTTATCTTTAGACTGCTACTGTTAAATCCTACTCAACCATTGAAATATACCTATTTATATATGTGTTTAATCAACGCTCAAACATTTCCGTTTAGCCCTGAGCACACACACCTGAATACGTACTCGTGTGTGCGCTCCATTCTCACTTGACCTCCGCGCTGTAAACACGCCACGTTTCACTTTTAATTACCGACGTATGCTTCCCTCTCATTAGACAGAGACATAATTATAAATAATTACAGAATGGTATGATGCTTACATGGTAACGTAACCCTTATGCATGTCGTCCGCTGTTTTCTCAGATGCAGGATGAAAATATAACACAAAGGAACTGATAGTAATTATATTTGTTTTGATGTTTGCTGCAGTAGAATCAGCTAATACAGAATGTTTATTTTTAAAAGTCCTCTTGTGTTAATTTGGCCTAAAAGCTGTAAAGAGGAAGAGTCATAGAATAGAAGGGGGATCCTCTGGAGACATGTACAGCACAAATGACACCGGGAGTGAAATATTCATGAGGACACGTCTCATGCTCGTGTCTCTTTTGCTCTCTTTTGCTCGCTCTGCTGTGTCTCCAGTTCTGATTTCACTCAGATAAAGCACCGACACTGCTGAGGGTTAAATCAGATTTGATTTTCAGAATGAGGGTTTTCTCAATTTAGCACAGCTTGAGGTTGTTGGCCTTGTCTTAATGCTGGTCACTGTGGATGTAAGTGCACCTTGATTGGACCTCCCTAGCATGAAGTGTGGGATAATGGTCACATTACAGCTTAAGGTGAAAACAGCGTGAAAATGAAAGGAGTCCCTCAAAGCTAGTGGACAGGCTGTGGACGTAGCCACGCTGCTATTTGTGTCTCTGGTCACCTACTGTGAAAAAATGGGAATGGAAACAAACAGGTCCACTTGGATTAATTGTGGCAGCTTAAGCTATTGGAAGCCACTTTCCTAACTGGTTGCTGCAGCTCCACCGGCTGCTCGATAACCTTCAAAGTGGCCTGTTTCCTCCCCCTCACTGTGCCTGATACCCTATGGAGGGGGGGGAGGGGGGGGGTGCGCAATCTACAGACATTCACCCCCTGGTGATACCGTGTCCGATGCGTGTGCCTGTTTGGGCTGAACCTCAAAAGAATGCATGTAATCCATGTGCCGGTTTGGCCTCGGCGAGCTCCCCCCTTGGAGAGCCATTGACGTTCTAGGCCGGCAACAAGGACGTGTAGCTGTCCTTGCTTTGGACTGTGCTCAGAAATGGAGGTCAGCACACTCACTGAGCGCACAGCAGAAAGTCAGGTTCAGGCAGCTGATCTAGTTTCACATGCTTTTAATTAAAACTTCTTCATTTTTGGAGAGCAGATGTGTGAAAGGAGCGTGCACTCTGTTTTCAGTTTGACTCAGTGATGTTTGTAAAGCTCTGCCATGCACGGACAGGCAGGAGATTAGCAGTGACAGATACTCTTACTGCAGCTTTCATCTCCAAAAGCATGCAAACACTTGGCGCTTATGTTGGCCTATGATCCTCCTCCTCTCTGAACATGCATACATGCAAAGTGTCAGGAGTCCGTCAGCGCTCCGATGCACTGCATTCTGGGTCGAGATGAAAACGAACAGCTTGGAGATTTATCTCTGCAGGTGATGAAATATACATTTATCACTGGAGGACATACAGCGAATGAAGCATTTGTAACGATAAGACTATGATATACTTCAGGTGAAGTTCAAGAGGGCGACTCTGCAACACATTAACTATGATATAGTGTCTTCTCTGAGCTAAAATGGAGCTCTGCTGCAGCCAAAGAAAATAACTGAACTTCTTCTCTGTTTCATTTATTCACTGTTATCAGATGGGAAGGTACTGATCCAAGAGCGGCACAGTAACACAACATTCCCAGCCCATTGCATTTTTCCATGAAAACATGGAAGCTCCTTTGTAGCAAATACAAAACTTATCATTCAAATAAACAGCATCTTATACAAATAAAATGGCCGCCGCAGCTTCCATGAGCGGTTGAATCCAGTGTAGATGAAATCCTCTCACTAATCAGGCTGATGATGGGCCGATCGATGGTGATCCCTCTCCTTCATGTGGATGTGTATGAGGATTGCTGTTCTATTGACACATCTTTCTGTCTGATTCTGACTCTTAAAGACGCTTTGTTTTTTTTTACTCACTGTGGCAGAAGGAACACAGTTTAATTGATGTCCACCTTCTTTTTTTTCTCTCCTAACTGAAGGCTGCAAAATTGCTAAAATTATACTGGAGATTAACTGCCATTACTGCAAATGTTATATGCATTAGAGGTGAGTTTAAATGATGGTTTTCATACAGTAGGTGGACAAATGTCAGTCTAACATGTACTTTAGCTCCTAATAAATGTGTATTTGAAATAATAATAATAGTCTTTCATCACATTTCTCACAATAAATATGCAAAACTTTTCTGTGACAGCTGTAATTGTAGCGTCGCCTCCAGACATGAGTAACACTCTTTTATATGGATTTGCCCCCAGAAGGAGTCTGTGTTGCTGTTAATGTTATAATGTGGGGTTCGGTGCGGGGCCTCCCAGTGCAGCCAAGGTGCCCTATTGTTTTACTGCCGTCCACAAAACAAAGACAGCACAACCCTAACTTTAATGGCAGAAACGCTCGGCCCCTGCTACTTAATCTGCACCCTGATTTACACACAGCTCAATCACACAGGCACTCAGACTAATGGCGCCTCTGTGCTCTTTATTTCATTTTGTTTAATGGCTCTCTAATTGTGTGCTTTTAATAAGAATCTGAGGCACAAAAAGTACAAAGAGAGGTGTGTGAGCAGGTGTGTGCGATCCTACAGGAGCACTCTGAAATGTGAGCGCTGCATCTGAACGCTGCAGCCTTTCAGAAGCTAATCGGTTGGTGCAGTTATATTGATTGCTTCGGAACAAGCCGTCCTCTCATGTAAGCCGTCACTCATGTCCGTACATGTTGCGCAAAGCAAATGATAGACATGCTGGATGAAGTGTCAGATAAGAACAAAAGGAGCCCATCATGTAGTCACTCAGGATTCCTGTAATGGAAGTTTCTTTTCATTTCTGCACTGAATTGCTCCATCTTTTGATGTATGGAAGCTCATATTTGTAGCTAGCATAATGGCTCCCTGCTGCTGATGTTTTTACACTCATGCTAATAGCTACTTGCTAGCACTTTCTCATTCAGGCTGGCCCCTGTGGCCATTTGAGGAACGTTTAGCATGTCTATGTTAGCATCATTTTCCAGCCTGGTCTGTCATTATAGTAATACAGGCAGGCAAATCAAAACAAGAAGCTGAAAGACACTATACAGCTTGATCTGTTCTCTCCCACCGCTCCATTTTCTTTTGTGTGTTTATGCAGCTAAATCACTAACATTCTTCCATGACAGGCTCGCCTTGAGCAGCTTTAAAAACATGTTGATGGCTCATATCCAACGCAGTAGCAGAAAAGTGCCGGTCAGTTTCACATAAATGTTTTTTTTCCCTCCATGCATCACTCTCTCTCCCACTCAGCTCCCACTCTGACATCAAAGACAACTTGCACAGCCACACGGCGAGCTGGAGAGCTGTAATCCACTGTTGTAAATAGCAGTCCAGAAGATGAATGTGGGCAACATACATGCTGTTATTACACTAATATTCACATGTCGGTCGGGGGACTATTTGCAGCACAGCGCTGTTATTTATTCCTAACGCTTTAAAAGTGGGAAAAATAAACTTAACGCAGCAAATACGAGTGAAGAAGTCGTATTTCTTGTGTAGCTTTTGTGTCCTTTATTGCAGTGATGGATCACAGCTTTTAAAGGATGCCGTGTCTCTCTGAGGTGGTTGATGTTGGACTGCAATAGTCTAAAATAAACGCAGAGAACAGTAAAATATAGGCGCGTGGGAAAATCAGCATCTCCTGTGAAGCATAGTGTTGTATCAGTGAGTGAAAAATGAAATCCCATTTCTAATAGAGTGAAGATAATTTAATTTAAAAGTAAAAACAGCGACTGGAGTGCTCCTAATGCGCAGTGGGAGAGTGCACAGGCAATATTAAAGCATCACACTTATGACTTCCAGTACCTGAAATTTTTGCGCTTCATATAATGAATAAAAAGTTGCCACATGGATTATGGAGCTGTAATGGCCGCCCCTGTGTGGCCTGTGTGCTAATTAAAAATGTTATTTTTGAAGAATGTGCTCTGCAGGCAGGACATTCACACCCTATTAAAACTTGTTTTACTATTAGCTCATTTCCTGTTTTGGTCACATGGGTTTCCCCAAAGCCCCGCCCCTTCATGAGCCGTAAATAAAAAAAGATTTTTTTTCACAAGCTGCACAAAGTTCCTAGCATGTTCCTAGCATGGCTAACATGATGAGGTTTTTGTAGTCGCCCTCAAGTGGCTGCTGGAGGAACTGCAGTTTGATTTTTAGTGCAATAATCATGGATCAGTTTGACGCTTTGATGCTGCAGATGGCGGCGCTGGTCAGGCGGCGTCTCATCCGCCCACAGGCTCATCTCATCCTCCTGTTGTCGTAGCATCTGTTTGCTCAGACGAATTCAAAGCAAGCCAGTTGAGCTGAGACAGAGAGTTTAAAGAGAGCAGAGAGTGAAGCCGAGGAATGCAAAAATAAAAAGGAGAGTGAACCTCTAATCTTTCTGCTCAGTCTGTTTTCCCTTGTACTGTGAAAAACAGGAGAGGCCGAGCTCATTTCCATCCCAGCACACGTTCTCCTCACAACAGCCTCTGGAGGATCCCTAATCAGGCACAATTGGAGAGATGGATTTTTCAAAACGAGTCTTTGATGTGAGGGTTTAACATTTGTTTTTTGATCTAATTATATAATAGGCAGGCCAACCATGTCAGGGGTAAAGCAGGCAGCGCAATGAAACAGCAAATCATGCAGATTCTGTCCACCGGGAGACAACTTTTGTTAGGCAACAAGACGACTCGTCTGCTTTGAAGATTTTTGTTGTGTATAATGTTCATAGTTAAAAATATTTTCCCACAGGAGCCTCTCACTTCTTTAAGGTTCCTCTGCGGTTGTGCTGAGGTGATCTGTCCAATGTGAAGGAAAACACACAGCAGCTCTGCTTCAAAGCTGCTTCCATGCTGCCTTGAGAGCTGCTCATTAATTTGCAGATTCAATTAATATTGGGACTCATTTATGCAAGAAAATGATCCAGTATTGCATATATGTAAGCTGCTTGTTGTAGAGTTGCATGCAGCATGACCCTGTGTGTGTCACTGCTTTATTGACGGCACTCTTCAAGGCCTCAAAGTAAGAATATAAACCCAGCAGCCTTCAGCTGAACGACGCATGGGGGTGAGTGAGGCTGAGTTCACACTGGAAATGTTCCAATTACAACATGTCGCAGGGGTGAAACTTTTTATCATCTTCCACAGATTTTTATCTGTCGCTAATCATCCTTGAAACTTTGAGCCACCGCCGAGTGATTAGTGAAATTATTTGGATAATTGCCTCGACTCAAACTGCAAAGATTACAGCGCTCAGATGACCAACTGATGGGATAAAAGACAGTTGTGCTAATAAACAATAACAATAGATTTTCCCCTCCTCGGGCTCCACAAAGACATAACAAAAGAAAGAAAAACACGTCTGTAATGAACTTAACCAAACAGATTGCCTCGGCCTCTGCTGCTTCCCTTTGGGAGCGCTGATAGGCCTTTGTGCTCCAAATTGATTTGTAGTGAGGGGAGAGGAGCTTCAGCACAGCTCTAGCTATCTTTCATATAACTTGTTGTCAGCATAATTCCTTTTTTTTTATCAAATAATTTCTTATTTATGAGAGAGATTCTGCAGCTTTGCTTGGAAACAGAAAATCCTGAGTGCACCTGAATATGGAGAGAGATCAAGCTCTCTGCTGCCACCTAGCATCTAGCTACAGCGTTGCTGTTGGTGAGCACTAACTGCGGCCTCTGTGGTGACGTAAGCAGCTGTCTTCCGTGTTGCTCAAGAGCACCTCAGCAGGGCTGCAGGGGGTTGGTCTCTGAAGCCGCTCAGCTCAATTCAGCCCCATTGATCGCTGTGTCTGCCAGCTCCCTGCAGGCTAACATTTATCAGTTAATTGGGCTTAAAGCGGCTCCTCTTGGCGGGAGAGCGTTCTGGCGACAACTCAATATGGCCCAAGTGACTTCCTATGATATTGCAGGGATGGAAACAAAGGCCAGGCTCCTTCATCGACTCTTAAAAAAACCCTGTGATCTTATCCTGTGACCATAAGGAAGTGATGTTGTGACAGGAAAATGTGTTTCTCCCACAAAGCCTTTTAAATCCACAGACGCTCTCAATAGGCTTGTGGACCAGATTTTTAACTTGATCTGCTTTGTCTCCAAAAAAAATGGATGCTTGAATGCACTTAAAAAGCCGCTAACCGGCCTCTCCAGTGAGCCGGGCTGGTTAGGATTCAGGACCTTTTCTCTGCTGCTCGCATCAAATTCATTTTCCCTCACACAAAATATACCCTCTGTTATTAGCCTGCTAGTGAAACAGGCGCTGTGTCATGTTATTCATAACAAGCAGGCAAGTGTGTGTGTGTGTGGCTCAGTCACAGAGGGCTGGTGGCTGCATATAAATGCACCAGCAACCGTTTAATCGTTGAGGAGAAGCATAGCTCGTGCTAATCTACAATAGGACACGCTTATCATTCATAATATTGTTTGAGATTTCATCTTTTACCCGCTCACATTTTGTCACAGTCACAACATTGTATAGCTGCAGTTTAAAAAGGATTATTTCCATCAGTGAAGGCCGTTGTGTCCCTGTGTAGTCGTATTGACCCTGAACGCAGCATAAACATTGTCACAGCGGCGGTGAGAACTCCTTTGTTGAACGGGCTCATCAGTGATTGGTTTGTGGGTTGGCGTGGACCGCTCGGGCCCTTCTGGAGCTCTCAGGCTACGTCTGCATTTGGCACACTCTGTCGCCATAGAGACGCTTCTCAGAGGGCATCAGCAGACAACGAGGGAAACAAACACAAATTAACTGAGAATCAGCCTTGTACCGATTGAGCCCTTGAGACGGCAGCTCGAGCCCCATCATATGTACACTGAAGCTGTCAGTTACACATCATCGCCGCTGAGCTCCGTTTACCGACTGTTTATATGTCGACAATGAACTGTCTATATCACTTAGTCGAGCTGAAACACTTGGAAAGACTCTTTGTTGTTCTCACAAAGGCATCTCTTTGCTCTCATGGTCTTTTGCGTTTCTATTCAGAGCTATACGTAAGTTAAGATGCATGAATCTGGTGTCCAAAAATGGCGGCTTCAAAGGTCTTGAATCCATGTTTTCCCATCAAGCTGTTGAGAAAATTATACCTCAACACTCCTGGCTGTTAAAACCTGCCAATTTGTCCCCGTCTGGTTTGCCTGGCATGAGAAAACCTGAATTACCATAAAAACCTCTTCAAATCCTGCTGGACCTCTTCTTAAAGCGCGCAGCAAATATTCCTGTGACGGCCGTATCACAGCTGTAGTTACTGTAAATCACAGCGCTCTAAATGTCATAAAAAAAGGAAAAAAAAGGATATGAGCAGCCTTTGCTTTATGGCAACATAAAATCTAATGATTCTGTCTGAGGATAAAACAGCCATTCTGAGGGCTTTTGGTTTTTAAAACCATCAGGCGAGACTAATTCTGCTCCAACATGCTCCACATCTGACAGCATTATGATCAGAATACATGTATGTTTGTTTTAATTTAGCCCTCAGAGACTGTACGTCCATATTTATTATATATCCATATATTCTGTCTACACAGCTGGATGTGTGCATTTACCAATCAGAGGGCTCCTCCACACTGAGGCCTGTTTGGAGAAATTGGATGAATGGATGAGGGTCAGTGTGTAGTGCTGCTGTAGCAGGACTGTGGCAGCGCTGATTGGAACAAGCATTGTTGGGATAATAGACAGAGTGGAACATTTGGTTTTCCATTGCCCCCCCCCCCCCATTTCTATTTGCTTTGTTGGGCTGACCTTGTCACTGCTGATTTTTCTCTGCGTTGTACAGTAAGTTTGTGGAGTCGCAGGAGTTTCATTTTTCAAAGAAAGAGCAAAAATCCTTTGGATTCATTGCTTTTATACTCTCAGAGTTTCTTATTGGCGCATCCTCACCAGCAAAACCACAAGGGGGGGGTCGATTATACGTCTTTTAACGTATTCAGTCAGCGTCTTTCTAAAGCCATTCCAGCCGCGTGTCCCGACTGTGTCTGGAAAGGTTTTTGAAAGGAGTTTTTCTTCATCCAACAGTTTTTAGCGCCTAACCAGTGGATTTTATGTCAGCAGCAGTTTAAATTGGTATTATTGGTCTCCTGGTGATGTGACGCAGAAATACGTCCATATGTGTCGTAATTTAAAACGTAACCGTCGGTCGTGTCCAGTGGGCGGACTGTCGACTGTCGACCATGACAAGGCCCATCATCCTTTCATCCATGGCTTTGTGGTGTCCCTAAACTATTGCACTAAAGTCAGGCTCCACCATTTTTTTCCTGTTGTTCATTAGTGTGGCAATTAAATAAGTAAGAGCTATTTACTGTATATAAAAAAGAACCACATTGTTTGACATGAGCTCAAGCTTGAGTCAATTTGAAGTAATTGTCACGCTTCCTGGAATAGCTTTGATTTCTCTGCCTCAGTTGTGCGCTATTGTCGCTCGTTAATTGCTTTAATAAGTCACATGTGCGTCAAAGGAGAGTGAACTGATAACGCAGAGACCATCCTGTTCATCCCCCTGTTGTTTTGCTCCCAGGAAACAGAGACAGACACAAAGTGCATTTCTAATTGTGTCAAATTTAGCAGAAAATATCTGCAGTGGAGCAAAAGGGAAACGTTATGATTAGACTCTGCAGGCTGGCCTAGAGAGAGATATATATATATATGGGGCTTTTCAGGGAAAGCTAATACACTCAAACACCTGCCCTCACACATGGATACATGCAGCCTCTGATCCACACAGCAGAATTTTCAAACATTTCCACTTTCTTAGGGATTGCTGGTGAGAAGCAAAAAACAGAAATCAATAACACATCTTGGCTGATGTGGGAGAAAGGGGTGTTGCCAACTGAGACCATTTTTAACCACAGAGCAGAGACAGCATCGCTCTCTTTGCCTTCCGCTGATGAGAAGCCGCAATGTTTGTCCTTCCACTGTGCCTGCATTTCTGTTTTGATCAGTCAAGTAAAAGATGAGCCTTTGATCAGGGTGCTCTTGTTATACTGCATTCAACTGAGCACACATGCGTCTTTCAGCATATTTGTTTCTGTGTGTTGCCTGAAAATGTTAATATTAAAAATGTTCAAGAGAGGAAATCCATCATCAGAGCTGTTAGCTTGGAGCTAACTGTGGTTTGTTTTGAATCAAACACTGAAAGCTGTGTGTTACTATAAGTGATACTTCTCTATGTTTTGACTCTACAAAAAAACTCCCAGAATGCACCATGCTCATCGCAAGGTTTAAAATTGACCTGTGTGGAAAGAAAGTTAGATCTCTCCGATTCATTCATTCCTTTTTTTCTTCCTCTTGCCGTGCCATGGCCATGAAAGCTGCAGCACTTCACATGAAAACATCACATTCTGTGTCCGTAGAAACTGAGATCAATAACCAGTACAGCTGAAAAGCTCCATATCGCTGCAGGTCACAAACTGCGATAAGACGCGCCGCAGGTATTAATGACTTGCAAAGGCAGATGTTTGTAGAGTGACTTTGGATTTAAAGTACTGAAGATTCTTCACAGCTACGAAGCACTGCTGTCCTTGGGGAATGTACACTACAAGTCAGGAAGGATCCAAACACACTCTTGCCATGTCTCTTTATTTTGCTGCTCTCCTTTGCTTTTGTCCTTTTTTTCTCCTCCTGCTAGGATTAGCTCTAATATCTACTAAAGAGACTGCACACCACATGGGCTTACAGTTAGAAAACAAGCATCCAGAGGGGGAGGAGGGGGATTAAGGATGAACCCCTACTAAAGAGTACACAAGAGTGTATGCCTTTGTGTGGGACAGAATCAGGGCTTAATGAACAGATAGGCAAGCTAATAGACAAGTGATCTGCTGTGGATTTTTGCATAGCTCTCTGATTCCCACGCACACCTGAACACACCTGTAGTACAGAGTCACAGCGTCTCCTCTCTGCTCTGCCTCGTCACCCACACTCCCTCCTCTTCCTCTCATCTCCTTGTTCCTACTTCCCTGACTTTCTTTGTCATAATAGCCTGCAGAGTCTATTCATTTTTGCAAGCAGAGTGTAGGAGGAAGCGTTTTATGCCAACATGCACACACACACACACACACACACACAGTCACTCACTCGCAGCTCTCTGTCTGTTTCCCCCCTTCTTTTTACATTGGCACAGTGTTTTTGATCAAATATCTCTTGCACTGATGACGTCCCGAGTAGCATCATCATGATACATTCATTCGCTCCTCACATGAGTTTGTTTGTGTGACAGAACAATGGCGCCCAAATCAGCTAGAGGAAAATAAAACACAATGAAGACCGTTCAAGTCAGGGTTGCACAATGTAATAACATCCTAACTGGAGTCTGTCTACAAATAAATGATAGCTTTCAGCGGTGATTCACAGTCAGTCCGTTCAGTTGTTCACCTTGGAGAGGCAGGGTGAGTGGCTCCTTTGTGTCTTTGTGCATTAAGATGCCTGAATGTGAGCGCTTGTAGTGTCCACTCTGCTGCTTTATTTTGAAAGAATGCACCTGAGTGGGGCTTTTATTATGAAGCAGTCGAGGGAAGTGCATGTAGCAGAAGTCACAGGAACAAAGTTGGTGCTCATGCAGGTGTTACTATAGCAACAGGTGCAGCTATTACTGTGTCAGTAATGTGTAGATATTTGGTGCCATTTTACTGCTAATTTTATTTAACCCTAAACTGATGGCAGTCGTGTTTAACATGTGCAGACGGCTGCACTGCCAACACTTGGCCCACTCTGTCTGCAGCCTCAATCCTATTTGCTCCTGCTCACTTAAGTCTACACATTATTCTGTTGCATCATGCACAACAATGGTGGCGTATGGTAAAGAGGAATAAGCTGCAGTGTATCGGCCCTTAGCTTTAATACTTCAATCAGTTCATTGTTGGTTCATGGGATTTAGCAACAATAGGAACAGTATGGAAATATGCTCTGGATTATGCTTTAAAAACTGATGACTCATTCTTTATTTCTGCACCATCGGGCCCTTCTTTTGTGATCACTGAAAAGCATTGTAAATGTAATTTCTTAAACGCCAGCTGGAAATACAATTTTGGGATTACACAGGGAAAAAAACTAATGAGGGCAGTAACAGGGTTATTTGTATTGCAGATACAAAAAGATTTCCTATTTAAAATGCAATATTTTACAATGAGTGTGATCATAAGAAATGCTAAGTACACTGGGGTTTGTTCATGGATTTGGCTGAATAACTGCAGTCAGAGCTTGTAAAAAGCCTTCAATCAATGTAGGTTAGAAGCTAAAATGTCACACATGCAGTAAATTAGACCAAAGCTCTTTTTAAGAAATGGAGGTCATCCTGTCTAATCTGAGAATGTGGAAGCTTTTCCCCAGTGATGTCAGAAATGTTTCTCCATCTTCGTGTCTGTAGCAGCACACAAAAACCTGAGAAAGTAAGATGTGTAACCTCAAAATGCCACCACAGAAAGCAGCGGAGTCACAGAAAGCAGAGGGCAATTTTCACTTTTCTCTGGGGGGTTTCACTGCTCTTCCCCGAGCTGCACTCAAATGACTCAATGGATGAGAAGAAGGACACCTGGAGCGGCGGGCGGTCCGATCGATACCCAGCAGGCTGTGGCGATACAAGAGGTCAGAGTGTTGAGCGGCTGATTGGTGGAAAGCCCAAAATAACTCGCAGCCAGTCTGCGACCTCGTCATTGACACATCGCTCGCAGAGAAAATGGAGCCGCAGCAACAAACGCAGACGCCACAATGGAGAGATATTGGATTCAGCTCCTCAGTCTTTTGACTTTTATCTATTTTACTTTCTGATTTTTAAGTTGACACGCTCTGCTCCACGTGGTATATTGTGCTTGTTTAAATTGCCTTGAAATTGTTATCTGTTTTTGTGTCTCCCACAGAGAGGAAAATACATACTTCTATTACATCCCTTTGTAAACCTGCTGTGATGTACAGCACAAACGTTGATGCACCTCTCAGTGTGTGTGTGTGTGTGTGGGTCTGTGTGTGTGTGGGTGTGTGTGGGGGGGGGGGGGGGTCTTGTCAGGCGTTGTAGCATGAATAGAGTACATTTGTGTTTTCCTGGTGATCTGTTCGTATGTGGCCCTTTTTGTTTTCTGCATGCCACCATTTGTGGTATTTTTAAAGGGACTCAGAAGCTGGAATATGCAGTCCGGATATATGGAGAGGAGTTGTTTTGGTTTAAAAAAAACGGTTGCCTAGCTACGTTTTCAAAGTTCAAAGGTTCTGTGCTTTGTGACTTATGATGTCATATAGACACACACATGCAGGATTCTACAGAGAATTCTGTCGTTTGCCGACATTTAACGGATGCACTTTATAGCGCGAACGGAGATCGTCAGCGAGTCGACAAACTCTACAACCCACCATGAAGCCGTCAGCCAACACTCCTCCAAAGGAAACCCAAAGCTTTTACGCCAACATCATGGATCTCATGAAAGCTGGGTTTCCTGCTAATGGAAACACGAAAACAGCCTTACCCAAGATCCCGAAAAAGGAAAACACCAATTCAGATGCCATCTGCATCAAGGACACCGACAAGAAGGAGTCCGATCAGACCAAAAGCAGCTCTGAAAAGGTAACAGAGGACTCGCAGACGTCAGCTGTCATCAGAAACGAGGACGTCAGAGCCTCACCCCGGATTCCAAAAAAGAGCAATGGAATTCCAAAAACCGTTTCTGCAAAGAACGCCGACAAAGCTCCTGCTCAGACAGACTGCAGCTCGGAGGACACACAAACCAGCACAAATGTTGACATCAAGCCCTCAGCTCCAGTTTCTGACACAGCCAAGACAAGTGTCTCCCCGGACGCCGAAGATCTTTGTGTCCAGTTTTCAAAGATGACCATCAGAAGTACAGGCAGGACCCTGTCCTCCAGAGCTGGAGGTTCTGTGTGCCCTATGGAGACGGACAAGGCGCCCGCTCCCCAAACACGATGCCCTCAACAAAAACCCACAGCAAAGAGGAGCGCCCGTCCCACCAGAGCCCTGTTCAAACGGTCCTGGACTGAGATGTCTGTCAGCAGAAACATCCTCTCCGAGAGCTTCACCCCAGAAGCAAAGAGGACGAGGCTGAACGGCTGCTCCTAGTGTCAGAAACGTCCACATGTCCACATGTCCTGTGTGACTCCTCCACCCGGCTGGCCTGTAGCCCCAGCCTCCAGCCCCACCTCCACCCCCCCCCCACAAGCCAGGTTCTGTGAAGGTTTCTTCCCGTTAAAGGGGAGTTTTTGTCCTTGCTGTCTGCCATACAGTGCTTGCTCGGGGGTCAGTCCTGTATATAAATATTTTATACTTACATTTTATATTCCATTCATCCAACCAGCTTCAAATCAATAAACTAAATTAAATATGAAATCAATACATTTTTTCAAGCATATACTGTAGATAGTAAATTATTACATGTGCAGTTTGTATTACAAGTTCCAGCTGGTGTTTTCTTCCTCTGATATGATGGATGTTGATCAATACTATTGATTTATTTACTGAAGAGTTAATCATTAGCACAATGGTTATCTGTAGAGAAGAAGCAGCACGCCCTGAGTGTGATTATCTGTTTAGATTTTTAGAGTTTAGAATAAAGGTCAAAGGTCAACAGAATCACAGCGGACAGACGGTGACGGTGCACATGCTGTACTTGCTAAATAGCATGAGGACGTCCCAGCCAGGTGTTGATGACGCCCTCCATCCTTAACACCTTAAATAAATCCGCTGTCCATCTCAGATGACAAGATAAATACCATGCACCGTCCCACCTGCCGCAGACGCCTGTCCACCACGGCCGGGAAAGCATCGGCTTCCCTAAAGGCGAGATAAGGATAAGTGATGGTTTGTGAACAGAAGCTCTTAAAGATAGTGGAGCTTGGGAGAATAAGCTTCGGACTTTATGAGGGGAATTTCTGTCCCCGGATGACGGCCGGTTATCGTTACACTGTTTTACGATAGCTGCTGATAAAGCTGCGCTTAGCTGCGGATTATTTGACATTTATCTGCATGTAATTATTTTTAATTTATCAGGACAAACACGGGCTCGCTGTGCTGATACTGAGCCACAGCAGAAAGGGGTAACAACAGGGATGCATGTGTTGCATTCTGGGTAAATTTTCAGCTGAATTGTTTTGCAAATCAATGATCTATTGCAACATGAGAAGTGTGTGTGTGTGTGTGTGTGTGTGTGTGTGTGTGTGTGTGTGTGTGTGTGTGTGTTTGGGGTGCTTTGACCTTGCTGCCATATTGCTCAGACCAGTGTAGAAGAGGCAGCTGGGGAGGCAGGTGTGGGCAGAGTGCCAGGATGGAGCATGTTTGATAGTCACAGCTCAGGAGGACGAGGACTGATGTGGGGAGGAAGGAAGTGGAGGCAGGTGGACAGACAGAGAGGAGGAGGAGGAAGTAGTGACAGCATCAGTGCCTGTGGTGGAGAAGTGGGTGGGGGGGGGGGGGGTGCTGCTCACTGACCTGTTTCTAATATTATCTCTGCCTCAACCTTTCTCCTGCTCGCTCTCTTGTTTGCCCATCATGTCTTTGTTTAATTTCCCCACCTGCATCAGCAGTTCGCACCTGTTTACATTTCCCTCCTGTTTATTTCTTTGTCACTCTGTCCTGATTCACTTGTTACTGCATTCCTCTTTTCCCTGTTATCACTGCAGAGCAAAGCTCTTCGACACTCCGGGGCTCAGCTGTCCTTTACATTGCACATGGCTGCCTTTCACCTTCAGTTAAAGTGCTGCTTGGAAGTATGTGATCCCTATAGAATCTCTGCATAATCTGATCCAAACATCAGTTTAACTTCAGTCTTGCTGCTTCATGTTGCACATATACACATATGTTATTATACATGGCACCTCTGTGTACTCTTGGACATCTGTTGCTATCCATCCATCCATCCATCTGTCTATCCATCTATCTACAGTGGCATGAAAAAGTATCTGAACCTTTTGGACTTTCGTACATTTATGCATAAAATCACCATCAAACATGATCTGATCTTTGTCAAAATCACACAGATGATAAAACAGTGTCTGCTTTAACTAA
>JAVQJX010082094.1:0-13552 GCA_036025115.1 Ambassis agassizii
TCCTTGCCTTCTTAACTTGTTGCTACAACAAACAGCTTGCTGCCAACAGTTGATTCATTTCTATTTGTCTCCTGTATATGTGTGTAGAATGCTTTATTGTCATGTTATTATGTTTTGCCATCCAAAAGAAACTGGCTGCTACAGACCGAGTCCAGGGTCTTGCCATACTCTTTGGCATGGTGGCCTCCTCCTAATTTCTTATAGGAAGGTATATAGAAGCCGTTAGCTTAGCACAAAGACTTACGGATTCCTCCTTGTTTCCCTATTTATACTAAGCAAATTATGCTAAGCTAACTTACCAATTTGTCTAACAAATTCTATCGATGTGATTGATTTTCATATAAAATGGTGGGAGCTGGTGTTCCAGTGCCGGAACCAGTCGCTAGGTTAAATGCTATGCTAATTATTTGAAATTGGCTTTGGCGTTTTATCCCCAAAATGTTCCATGTTATGTTTAGAGATAACACAGGATTCAATGATAAAACATTCCATGGGGAATAATGTCCTCATATAGAGGAGATGCATGATAAAAAAAATATAAAAAGATAAAACAAATTGAATTTTAAAGGTAACATCATTTTGTAGTTAATGTGGCCCGTCTTTGATATTATCCACATATATCCCTCTATTTAGAGCAGTTAGCTGCGGGCCTCCTGGCGTGTTTATATGGTCACATGTGAACCTTCATGCTGTAGCTGTAAGCAGACATGTAATCACAGTTTATAGCCCTGTTTGTTGCCATGGACCCTGTAGTGCAATCAGAAGCCTTTTGTGGCCCTTTAAATGTTAAAGGCAGCCTGTTGATGTGCAATCAGTCTTTACTTTTAGCGGCTTGTTGCGAATGATGAGTGCTTACTGCCGTCACTGTGTGGCAGAGGAGAGAATTAAACGTCCCTATTGACGTATATACCGTAATCAACAGGTGTGCGCACAGAACCACAGCGGATTTGAAAAAAAGAAGAAGCTGCTTTTATTGATCAAACGAGGTTGTCAGACTGCTAAAAAGTTTGCAGCTACAGCAGTGGCTTTTATTCCTGCAGCACTCCTATCATTCCAGACAATACAGCTTCTTCTATCTGTTTGGACAATGTGCCTACCTGTGTCCTCTCCTGCAGAGCCTACAATAGATTTTTTAATCAACACCCCATTGTGGACTTCAGCCCCGAGCCTCCCTGTGATATATCTCAGACCGGAGCCTTTCCTCCGCCTCATCCACCTTCTCCCATGCTGATCCCTCTTTTCCTCTGAAGCTTATTTTGACACTCAGGCTATCAATTACCTGCTCAAGCCCAAACCTCCGCCACCCCTACGGCTCAGAATACTAAGTACCTCTACAGAAGTGAGGCAAGGTGGAAGGGAAAGGGACTAAGGAGGGAGGCTACAGTACATGTCTCCTGCTTTGTCATTTCTTACAATGCCTTTCAGCGTTGAGTGCTTCTCTGTCATAGCCCAGCCTGTCAGAATCACTTATTCCATTCAGCTTGGAAAAATTGGAGTGAGAAGAATCTTGTAAAGGAACGCTAAATGGGAGGTAAAGGAATTCTTCATAGCACAGAAGCAGATTTTTTTTGTCTCCTACAGCTCTCTCAGGGTTCTGCTGTCTTGTTGGGGTTTTTCCGAAAGGAGGCAGTGATATTATTCCAGAACACTAATTAACAAGGTCTGCATAAACCCCACAGGAGGAGCGGTTAGTACTGCAGTGATTTTAAAAGTTGATGAGGAATATCAAAGCAGATATGGAATCAGAGTGATGATGAGATGAAACATATTGCGGCAGCACTGAGATATATCATCGTAATGAATCATTTGATATAAAAGTCGAATTTATACATAAAAATAAAGTGATTAATAAAATTGCTACTGGCAAATATATCATTTTCAACTATAGCTTTAAAATCCAATTCATTACAATCATTAAATAATGACATAAATGAGTCATAACAGACCAAAAGAACACATCAAAAAAGTACAAATTGAATTGAGTTGTTAAGCTAATGCTACGCTATTATCATTCTGGTGCTAATATGCACTGGCAGCTAACGCATCCTAGAATGCTCCTTTAACTCCTTATACGCTTCATTTGCATCTGAGCAAACTCTTACTTGAGCGCTGCTAAACAGTTCTAGCCTCAGTAAAAGCATCATTGATCATGTTTCAGACTCCAACACTGGTCTTTTATCACATTTATCCACAAACTAAAATAAAACACTTTTTTGAGACATAATAGTAATTTTTCTTTCACTTTGCTGAACTGTTGTGTCTCCGTGCTGATGATGACTGGCCCTACAACTATTGATCAAATGTTCAATTCACTTTAGCGAGCGAGCCATCAAAGCGCTCCTTTGTGAGCGGCTCTCTTTCGGCCTCTGTTGCAGATGTGCGGTCCACTTCTGTGGAGCAGTGACTGTCTGAAGCTTCCAGTTCGAGTCAATTAACTCAATCACTGCTGTCTGGCTCTGGTTCAAAGTGGCCTGAAGAGAGGCTGTCTTAGTATGGACTAAGTGCATCCGAGGATTAAATTGGCATTTTTTTTTTTTGCATTCACTGAGGCTTGCCCACCTATGATCTTCTAGTTTGCATTCATGCACTCAGCTCTGTCGGGGCTCCAGATAACCTGCAGGCTGCTCAGCTCTCCTATAGATCTTTTAGTTTGCACTGTTTGAAAGTTAGAGTTAAAATCACTTTGCAGCACCTGCACTGAGGCTCCTTTCACATCCAAGTGAAAAGGTCATGCAGAAAACCTTTCTCCCCCACCAGGCTACAAACCTGTACTCTCTGCATTTCTCCCGGTTAGACCTGTGTGTGCATGCTCGGTGCAGTACAGCATGTAGTCAACACTGACCTTTCCGATATAAAGTGGTTCCAGTCCGGTGTACTCCTCCAGGACAAAGAACTGATTCCACACCCAGCCTCTCTTCACCCTCTGCAGTAGCTGAGTCGAGCTTCCTGCCTTCTCCTCTTCTGCTGCCTTACCCAGAAGGCTGTGGGGCAGAAGGGTCAAAAAGCAAAGGGCCACTGGGAGCAAGCTTCTGGCAACTGCTGGAAGATGGAATCGCTCTCCCATTGTGAAGTGCAGAGTGGTATTTTTAAAAGACGTGCACTATTTCTTCACAAATGCAGTTATTTCCTGGTATCCTGAAAGATTAAAAAGCAGGGGAGAGGATTTATGTTATTATATATTTGATTACTGTCACACAGTGGGATGACACAATCTTCTCTAGATGATCTACTACTGAGTTTTTGTTGAGTTACTATAATGAGCTGTCTGAGTTGAATGAGAGGCTTCATCTTATACTGCTGATGAGAGGGGTTTAAAATGAGAGGAGCAGATGAATACAGTAGGCACATTTTTTTAACCCACTGTCTGAATTGGAGATTATGTTGGAAAAAGAGAAAAGGAAGCCGACTGTTATTGCTCAACACTGTATTGTAAATATTTTTTTTTTGTGCAAAAACACATCATCACTCTTTTGTTATATATAATATATATAATATATAATATGTGCAAATTGCTGAAGCCAAGAAAAAGGTGGAGAAGCTTCTTGCTGACATCACACTTAAGGTACATAAATAGAGATCAGCGCTCTGTCAAAGAATGAAATCGGACCAGTCCTGTGTCAGGGCTAGCTGTAAAAACTTTAAAGAAGCTAGCCGTTTCGTCCGCCTTTCAGTTTGATGCTAAGCTAGGCTAGCTACTAGTTTTACTAACAGACATAGGTGTTATCTTTTCATCTTGCATTCTGACAAAAGAATGAATCAGCTGTATAAATCAGAACAATACTCCATAAAACAGAAACTACAAAGCTGCACCAGCTCCACTCTCTTCAGGTCAGGACAATCAGTTAAAAAAAAAAAAGTGTAAGCACACGCTTTCCCTTCCTTCCTGCCATGAGGAGAGGTGAGCTCCTTCACACCTCCTGTAAAAGACCCGAGGGTGCGATGTTCTGAGATTGTAGTGTTTCTGCTAACACCCCGGCTCTGCTTTACTCACACCATGTTCTACAAGCTCCCTTCAGCGTTTGCACACTGCTCATTACAAGTGCACTGTGTATTTTTTTTTCCTACTGTATCGCAGGTTTCAGAAGCCCCTATGGTATCAGCTGGATGTTGGATTTTTCCAACCTCTACATACTGTCTCCCTCTGCATTGCTCTTTGATACGATCATTGACGGGATCTTTGAATTCCAAATCCTGGAATTGGCGAGGTCAATTCCAGGATTTTTTTTTTGTAGGAGATGCTTTTTTTAAAGCTTCCGTTTGAGTTAATCAATACCTTTTCACATGCAGCTCATGGCACCTACGCTGCCGCTTTCCATCTGCATCTCGTTTTCATGTATTAGGAGGACGGCTGCATTAATGAGCTCGGGGAAAAATAGGTGGTTTTATAGTGAGAAATAAGGGGGGGGGGGGCGTGATAGGAAGGGGAGAGAGAGAGAGAGGAAAACTTGGGGCAACGGAAGAAAGACAGACTGTTTGACTCATGCGTTGACTCCATTATGTTTTGTAAAAGAGAGTGCATTGTGCTTCTGTGGACTCTCCCTGAATCGCCAAAACTCAGTTAATCATTGTTGAAGAGGCACAAAAGGCAGGCGAGGGTGGGAGGCGTGGCTGCTTTGTCAGCTGGGAGGTTGGGAGGTGTGTGTGTATGTGTGTGTTAAGAGGAGCCCTGGCAGGATGGCTGACACTTGACCTCGTTGCTCTCCTCTTTTCAGTCCATTCAAAGCGGCCTGGTTGCCATTATGAAGTAAAATTAGCTCCCTCTCAGCTCCTCCTTCTCAGAGGTCACGGCTCGCACCCTTAACGTTTTGCTCCATTTTGTCGTGCCTAATGAGGTGACATGCCACGTAATTGTGCCAAGCAAAACATTTCACACATCTTTCTTTTCCTAATCTTATGGCATTTCGCTTGTTTAAAAAGAACAGCAGCTGCCACACAGGCTGCGAACGACAGATAGAAGGGAAGGGAAGAGATGAGGGGATGAAGGGATGAGGAGCGAGGCGGAGGGTGGAGGAGCAATCATATGAGAAAGCTTTGCTAGGACTTAAAGCAATGAGGTATTTTCCCACCGGACTGAAACATTCCTCCCCAAGCTGAAAAATCTGCCTTTTGTATTAAAAAAGAAATTTAGAGTTGTTATCTAGAAAACACTGCCAGGAGAAATGAGGATGTACAAACATCCAATTTGTTTGTTTTGAAATGCTTCTGAAAGGGGGGGGGGAAGAAAAAGATTGAGTGACAGTGGAGGAGACGGTGATTGTCAGGGGGAGCAGCTGGCGTGAGAAAATGACGGACCATATTGTTGTATGATCGAACTCCAAGTCCACCTGCTGCTCCATTAACTGCGATCTGACAACAACAGACTATGTCAAACTGTTCCTGCGCGAGGGAAAACAAACAGGAAGGAGCAACTGCTGCAGTGTGGATGACAGACAGAAGCTGTAACTCCACCTGTTCTGATTAATGAGTCACAGCTCCATATTAACATATTTTATATTCATTTATAACACTAGAATCAGGGCTCAAAGGGTTAAAGGAACACAATTTAGAATATGGAGCATAACATGTTCTATGCAACATAGACAGGTTGGACACAGAGATGTGATTATGAACAACAACACATACGCTCTCTCTCCGTCTCCACTGTTCACTAAAACAGGAAGTGCCGGAGACTCACAATGCCATTCAATGGAAGAAACTCGCTGTGCTGAAGCAGTGTGAACTGATGCAAACCTACCACAGTCAGAAAGCAGAACTTTCCAATAGTCCTTAAATGCATCATATGTAAAAATGCAACCTTATCTAAGATTGATAACATGTGAAACATACTTAATATAATATTTGGCTGATCTGCCATATTTCCTGTAGTATAGAGCAAAAACGCTGCAAATTCTGTGAGTCA
Source organism: Ambassis agassizii (assembly GCA_036025115.1). Lineage (NCBI taxonomy): Eukaryota > Metazoa > Chordata > Actinopteri > Ambassidae > Ambassis > Ambassis agassizii. The sequence continues at coordinate 5,900 of JAVQJX010082094.1, forward strand.
AAAAGTTGACCTCACTGTCTGCAGACCCGCTCCTCTCAGAATGAGGTTACCAAAGGCCAGCTCAATGTGTGGCACATTAGTCAGAGTTTAGCCCCTGTTTAAGTGCTATGTGGAGCATTATTAAGTGTTAATTTCACAGTGGCCATGTCTGTGCTCTACTCACCTCGCCTGTAAATAGAGGCCTCCCAGATTGTGCAAAAGGTCTTTTTGAAAACTGGGTGGATCCATGAAAACGGGGTCCACCCACCCCGGCAGGGCGAAACGTCACGGCACATTTGTTAACCACAATTGATTCTGCACGGTGGAAAGTGACGGAGGCTCTGTGTATCTCCTAGGAGGCTGCATCCATGCACTTTTTTTTTTGAGAAAGTGTCTTTCAATAAGCCGAGCACAATAAGCAGAGCAGAGTGTAGACGGGTGTTCAGAATCTAATTTGGTTTCCCAGGCCGAGTGTAGAGCGTGACGAGCCGCGTTCCTCAACCAAGCGTAGTTTTTAATTTCTGAATGTTTATTTACTTATTTACACATAATTAAATTGAGACTCTGGTTTCTGTGCTAACTTTTATTAAGCACGACTCTGGTATGTTTTCTATGTGTGGATGCAATGACCAGGTCTCCAAAGAAAAAACATCATCAGTGCCTGCAGCGAGGACCCAGTTTCCTCAGCTGGCTCACAGGGGGAGATGGCAGCCTTCAAAGGCAGAGAGGGAGGTGTGCACTCTGGCCAAACTCTCTCAAAGATGACACATTTGTTTGTGTACAAACAGGAGCATACCGTATGTGTATGTGTGTGTCCCCTATTTGTCCTCATTTCTCTAACCCTGCACCCCCCCCCAAGGACTGAGGCGCTGGCTTTGGACCTGTCTCTGTAATTGTAGGGAGCTCCCCGGGCTTCAGCTTGTGCAGCTGTGCGTGCCGCCACCGCTGTGACCATCAACCAGCCGCCCCTCCCTCTATTGGTCCATGTGTGCTTCAGACGTTTGCTTCTGTATCCGTACCACTGTTTGCATCTCTCTGTTTTCTCAGTCGTGCCTCCTCCTCATGTAAAAGTTTCTAAACATATAAAGTAGGACGCAGTAACCAATGATAACTTCCCTCTCAATCCAACAAGCTTTCTTATACCAATAATCACACAAATTATTAAAAAAAAAAACCAGTCAGACTTTAAACCTTCTGATGGTCCTTGAATGCAGCATATGTGGAAACACAACCAAAAAAGCCAGACATTTCATTAAAGCAACTAGAGAAATGAAAGCATTACCACTAACCATCCACTCATGTGTCACAAGCAGTCACATGGCAAAAATTCAGGGAGTATTTGGCTGATCTGGAAGCTTTGTACAGTTGCTGTTTCTCTTCTCCCCTCTCTCTCTCTCTCTGCCCAGCCCCCACCCCGGCACACATTTAGTTCATTCGCTGCTTGCCGAAGCCATAATAGGAGGCTTGTCATTTATGGGGAAATTAAATCACACAAACTGGCATTCATCGCAGCCACTGGTGCATGGAAGTGATGTCACTATGCATGAGCGTCATCTGGAAAAGTTTGCAATCAGTGTCGCAAATTAAACAGCAGCGACCCTTTCAAATTAATATCCAGCCTGTAATCTCTTTTAAATTTAGTCTGGAGTTACAACAGCTGGAGATCTTAGTTCCACTCAGACTTGTCATTTAAAAACATCTTTACCACAAGCACCATCAACAGATATTTCCTGGCTTGAGTTTATAATAAAGGTCTGTCAGCTTCAGCGAGAATGCCAATCTGCTATCAGGCCTGAGCTTAGAAGACAGGTGATAGCTTAATGGGTTTGATGATTAAGAAAGAAAAACAAATCTTGAGAAACTTGAACCTCAGCTGAAGCAGTGGAATGAGGTCTGAAAGTCAAATTGGGGTCCGTTCAAAAAGAATGAAAAGAAAAGCAGATTCTCTCCTGCAGCGTGACTTGTTTGAAGTATAGCGACAGAGCAGACGTGTTGCCAATCTGAGCCACACTTTGAGCCACTGAAAGTTTTTTAATATGCCATAACACACCCCCCCCCAACACACACACAAACATTGTCTTAAACATTCACCGTGACCTACTTTTGACAGACACTGTAAACTTATCAATTTAAAAAAAAAGAAGAAGTATTGATTGGGTGAATTTTAAATTCCCCAGTCACCCATAAATAATCCATCTCTGTTCGTTGTTTACAGCATGAAAGAAAGAGCTCAAAATGTGACCGGTGAAAGTCAAAAAAAAAATTCATGCCTTACCTTTCCTTTCTCAGCTCTTCTTCTCTTATCTCTTTCTTCTTCTTGTTAAATTTCCCCTCCTTAAAAGTTGTGCCTCATGCTGTATCAGTTTCCCTAAAGTCACCTTGAGTCCACACACACACACACTCTCTCTCTCTCTCTGTCTCTTTTACTGGCCTCTTTGTAAAGTTCCCCCTCTCTCCATACATAAATAAATATATATGTATCTCCTCTGCCTGTGTTCTGTCACTGCTGCTGCTGCTGCTCTCTGCCTCTCCTGTCTGTCTGCACACTCTCATCCCGGGTGTTGCCTGTCGGGGGACCCAATCAGACTAAAGGACCAATTGTGCCTCTCTTTACAATCAGTGGGACGACCTCCCCCCGGCTCACTGACTAATCCAAGCAATCTACAACCTCCGGCACTGGGAAGGAGAGAGAAAAAAAAGAAAGAAAGCAGTGGACAGAAAGAAGGAAGTGTTCTGTGGAGGTGGGAGGGGGGGGGGGTCTGACAGCAGGAGAGGGGTGAAATTACAGCAAGGGGGGGGGGGGGGCAGCAAGGGATGGAAGAATGAGAGGAGAGGGAGACATGAGGTGGTAGATAGTTGTGGTAGATGGAGCTCTAGCACGCACCACAAAAGCAGCCCCATTTCATCCCAGGGTATTTGCAAGTGAATAAAGTGACCTGTGTGGTGGGGAGAAACTTCAGAGTGTGTGAAGGCGGCTAAGAGTGTGTGGAGATTGCCAGGAGGTGCAGGATCACTGACCAGCCAAGTAGAAAAGTATGAGGAGGTGAAGAAGAAGAAGAAGAAGAAGAAATAATAAAAAAAAAATCACCTTCCCTTTTCATGCAGGCGAAACCTGCACTTATGCATTTTAATGAGGCGGTGTTGTACACGCTTGGATATGTAGTGGGGATTTATGAGTATAAATGATGAAGCTTTAAACTGTATTATACTGTAGCTGCTTTGGCCCGGTCAGAGTCAACGCAATTAGTTTCCTAAATTGGCAAAAAGATCCAGAGAAGAAAAAAAATTAGCCGCACGCCAATACACACACAATAAGTGCAGCGGAAGATTAGTCATGGTCACGGAGATCTGATCCCTGTTTAGCAACACCGAGCGAGAAAATAACAGTGTTTCATTTAAGCAATCATGGAATTAATGCAGCAACAAAGAGGTTTTCAGAGTCTCCTGCATGTGTCTCCTCAGGAGGAGGAATCATATTGGAGATGTACTCAACCATGTTTAAACAGAAATGAGAATATATTACACAGTGAGTGTTCTGGGCGGCTGCTTGGGCTGCTTGTTTTCCATATTCCAAACTAAAGTAAGTGATGGAGCCGCAGACAGACAGAAGCTGACAAAGTTCCTCAGCTTTGTAGCCCCCACAGGGACGACTTTGCTCTTTTTTTTCCACTCTCTCCACTCAACAGCCCTTTGACTCTCCTTAATCTTCCTGACAGAGTAATTTGGTGTGTTGTACAGCTCTAAAAATACAGATGAAGGCTGTTGTCACCCACTGAGCCAGATGGTCAAAAGGTTGTACTTCTCCATCGGTTCAATATGTTTTTTTTCCTCCCTTTCTGTCCCTTTCAATATGTCTTCTTTCTCATTTGGCAGCTCATTCTTCTTTCCTTTCCCGCCCCGTCCTCTTTGTCTCTTTGAAGACCTGACTGGTTAGCGCCTCAGCCAATCTGTTAGTGAATGCTTGACTGGCCCCCCAGGAAAAAAAAAAAAAGACAAGGGGGCTCCCTCTTTGTGCCATTCAGACCCATTGAATGACACCTTCCATCACTGTGGCAGAGCGGCAGGATAATAATTGGCAGAACAAATTGAACCTATAGGCCTTATGGCTCTACTTTTTTAAAGTCTGTTATGGTGGTGGACGTCCTGAAAACAAGTCCCTTCACAAAGGCCCCGATCTGGCGTAGCAATAGATTGGATACAGTTGTGCTGGACTTTGGTTTTGTGCTGGTTTCTGGATGTTATGTGGACACGGTGCTTTTCACGCATCCGATCAAGTACGCCTCCTCTTAAAGGGTGTGGGCTGTAAGTTTATAAGAACCGTGACGTGTTCTGTCACCTCAGAGCATCTTTTACATGACTTTGGAAGATGTTAAGGAGGAAAGCAGATTTCATGGTAGTTACAGAGAGGATTGCTGATTATCATCTTGTTAACTGGAGCTTTGTCAGTTTTAGTCGACACATGGGCAAGGTTTTGTCCTGACGTGGACAATAATGAGCCATTTTTCCCATAATGCAAGCTAATGGGCAAGTATGTAACACTTCACACTTGCTTCCTATGTCCCGGATAAAAACATTTTTACATTTAACAACGCTTTTAAGCTAATTATGTCGAGTTAAAAAGTCTTTGCTCAGAGAGCTATTACAAAGGTGAGGTGACAGAAAATAACAAATCCTCCTTTTAATCAAACACTTTTCACCAAGATAAATGGTTAAACCAGAAAAGCGCAGAGCCCAAACTCCATTTACCACAATGTTAACAAAAAAAGTGATCTAGAATCTATTCATCACCAAAACTTAATCATCTGTTCTTGATAACTTTCCAAACATTTCCTGAAAGATCCATCCATAACTTTTTGAATTATGTTGATAACACCCGATAGGTGATTAAAAATAACATGTATGTCGACCAGACCTGATAGAACACACACACACACACACACACACACACACACACACACACACACACACACACACACACACACACACACACACACACACACACACACACACACACACACACACACACACACACAGCAGGAAGGTAACACCCTTCTTCTTCACCTTTAGTTATCATGTCACAGCTTCAGACCGAATACCCTAAACAAAATTCAGCCGGTCTCATTCAGCATATCACTTTGTCACCACAACCACCACTAGGAGAAAGCATGAAAGAGGGTTAGGTTTCAGAAGAACAAGATGAGAGAGCTCCAGAGAGAGAGAGAGAGCAAAGCCTCCATGTCATCTAAGATAAGAGGAGCAGCTCTCTTCCCTTCTGCCCGAGATTAGAAATGGCATGGAGCAGAACAAGCCCGAGTACAAAGAGCTCTTCTGTGTCTTTGGGGTGTGCAGTCAAGCCTTTTCATGTCTGATTTTGGCTACGGGTCGAAACAAAGGGAAATTAGATGGGGAAGTCATTGTGTCTTTGTTGAAGGAGACGCCACAGACACACATGAACGGAGGACGGAGGGATTTGTATACTCAAGCCAGGTTGCGGTAACCTTTACAGTAATTGGTGAAAAGGACAAAAATAAGATGTTTGGCATTAATTGTGAGACATCAGAATTGGCACAGGGTCGAAAGAGTGAACTGTGACATTAAGTGGCCGCCTGCCTTCATCTGGCTTCCTGCTTCTCGTGTTCTTGTCTCAGACAAGCTGTGTCTTTCAAGATCCCATTTTCCTGGTGACCTTTTCACCGTTTCCCCCTCTCGTGTCTGAGCCGCGCCACCTCAGCAGGGTATTGACTTTCACTCCACCGTGTTAAACTTTGCCATCCGTGTGCGGCTTGTTGCCGAGCCTTCCGCTGTGACAAGAAGCGGCATTCTGTTTGGGATAAAAGGCTCCCCGGGCTGTTTGATGCGGTATTCCGGCGGGGATAGGCAGGGACTTGGCCTTGATGAGCTGACAGGAACCGAGGAGACGTGGGGGCCTCCAAGCAGCAGGACCACAAACCTCAGGAACAGTATGTCTTGCTCTGATATTTACCCCTCCCTGCCCTGTCACTCCCCATAACCCACTCTCCTCACTGCTCCGTCACTGTGACCATTTCGGAATATAAAATGAAAGTAGCTTCTGAAGTAGAAATTAAAGATGAACACATACATTGTGACTGATGCAAGGAACAAACACAAATGCACACATGAACATGAAATGCTTGAATTATGAATGTATTCTGTCTGCAATGTTATTCCTGCTTAATTATTTACAGGCAGCCAACAAAATGAATGTAGAAAGCAGAAAGGAAAACATGTTTCTCCAAATGAAAAATAGCATCAAGTTCTGAAGCAAAAACCTTTGTGTAAGCGCACAGACAATTATTTGCTCCTTTGAACTTATTTAACCCTAATTTCTACTTCCTCACATCAGGTAGCAAATACACGTGTCTCCTATCAGCAGGTTTGACTGAGTCCATGTCCCCAACCCCCCTCCACTTCCCACCGTCAATAGAATAACAATTAGGGGGAGTGTGCGTGGTCCATTACATGTTTGGTATGCGGGGGGTGTATGCACAGGCAGCAGCGGCTAACCAGAAACAAACACACACACACACACACACAGGATAAATGTCTCTTTGTTGGTTTCCGTGTGTTTGTAGTTCCACACTGATCCAGTGATCAGAGGAAGAAATAGTTCAGCGGGGGTTTAAACAACATCGTCCGACTCTCTCCTTTCCCTTCCACAGCCCGACAAACTGTATTTATCACAATGGAAAAAGCAGATAAATCCAAACACAGCAGGAGAGGAAGTTTTATTTGAGCTACTGTAATGTGTTAGATGTTGTTAACGACAGGTGTGGGAAAAAAAAATCAATTAGGACAGTTGTGAAGTCATCCCTCCACCAGGACTCTGTTCTGTCACCTGGCAACTAAAAGCTTCATAGGACCTGTTCATCTGAGAAGGTCTTCCATCCAGGAAACCCCGAGCTGTGCCTCTGTTTTATTCGTACAAACACACCATCTGGAGGTCAGAGATTCCTGGTCTGTATCAGTGAACCCTTTTACCAAAGAACATGACTTTTTCATCGCTGCACTCAACAATTATGTTGAAGACTCCCATGTGAGAGATTTACAAGGTGCTGCTGCATAAAAGATCCGTGTGCCAATTTCATGTGTAGTGCAGCTGGCCTGTGTGTGCCCTGACAAGACTTGAGAGCATTATCATCTGATCCTGTATGAACTCCAGATGATGAAGGGGGGATGATAAGGTAAAGGTAGAGAGTGGGTTATGATAAATAGTGACATAACATACAGAAATAAACATTCATTTAGTGTTAATGTACATGTTTATATTTTTCTAGTAACCATGCTAACCGTGCTCAGTCACGGTGGCCGAGAGGTTAAGGCGTTGGACTCGAAATCCAATGGGGTTTCCCCGCACAGGTTCGAATCCTGTTCGTGACGAAGTTTCATTTTGTTGGCACACCACATGGGGTGTGTTCTCAGTCCAATTCTCTACACCCTGTTCACCCACGACTGTGCAGCCTCCCACAAGGACAACATCATCCTGAAGTTTGCAGACGACAAAGCAGCCTAGTGGCCTCTCTGGTGACGTGGTGTGAGGACAACAACCTCACCCTCAACACAGAAAAGACCAAGGAGATGATAGTGGACATGAGGAAGGAGAGGAACCCTCATCATCCACTGCTTATCCGCGGGCTGGAAGTGGAGAGGGTGAGC